>AJFK01000292.1:0-26461 GCA_000467715.1 Hysterium pulicare CBS 123377 | reverse complement strand
AGAGAGAGAGAGAGAGAGAGAGAGAGAGAGCGAGTAAGAAGGATTGATAAGGCTTCTCAAGGAGCTTTCGGGAAGCTTATCATATTACTTAGATATTAATCAGGGATTTACGTGTTTCAATCATACCTTGAAAGAAACAGAACGAGAGTACGGAACCATTGCGATTTGTGTACACATCTAACTGCATCTAGAAACTCAAGTAATATATTAATGTCCTACTTGCGAGCTCTCGTAGTCCTGCACTTCCGAATCTTAGACCTGGTGATTAGTGCTGGAGTTTACTAGTCTGATATGTACGCCGGCGGTACAAGGCGTACTATTACTATCGGGCTCTGAATAAAGCTAAACCGCTCCAACTTTGAGCTGCTCGACTCCTTGCAGAAGTATATGTGAGGGGATGATGGGAAGATAAGTTTTAGGTCGATATCGGATTTATTCATGTACCGTATAGCAACGCAAGGAGGTTCCTGGGCCTACGGTCTTCAAACTCTTTGCTGGTGGAACCCTATGATTGCTGTGCCAACTACCCAGCAAACATTTCGTCCACAATCTTCCGTATAATTGGTCATCACGTACAAACAAACTTCGAAAATCAATGACGGACAAGCACTGTACTGATATTGGTAAATTATGGAGGGCACGTGTGAATCTTAATTAGTGGCACATAATATTTATGGACCAGTTTGCCCTTCTTCGAAGGTGACTGGAATGTAGAGCACGTATAAAGCTTCGCATAATATCCTCGTCCTTCATCACCGTTCTCCCCAATCCAGGTTTGCTGGTGCCCCTCAATATGCTCCCAACCGAATTCACTACCGCGTCCCAAAATCTCCAAAACGCTCTTAACAACCTCGAAAAGCACTATGACGATCTTAAATCTACCCTTGACGAGCGTAAACAGTGGAAGCGGGAGTACGATCTTACGAAAGCCGACGACTTGTAAGATCGGAAAGAATTGCATGGCTTGCTTGTCGACTGGCTCCGAAGGTTCTCAGACGAGCTGGTAATCGGGGTTCGAGAGTTGCGTGACACGAGGATCGCTCGAATCACCCAAAGGGTTAGGAAACCAGAGAAAGATACCAATATGAACCCACTCTGCTTCATCTTTTCCCTTCAAAAGCAGTACGCCGAATGCCCATCGACGAAAATCCTCATAAACCTCACCCCAAGAGCAATATGATCAAACCCCGGCCAGCAAAAGTCTGTAGTAGTCTTTCACAAAGCTCGACGTGCATCCTCATGGGATACGTGATATGTCCAGTCAAAGTACTTTTGCGGAAAGCTGTAGCAATCTAATATGGAACTACGATCCAGTTCTAAAGTCCGGCGTCTCTTCCCAAAAAGACGAGGTTTAGCTGGGCGGAAGCCGTCCAAATCCCAATTCGGGCTTGTGCGCATAGGACGCGGCCTACGCACTGACAAGCGTCAAAAAGCGTCTTAAAATAGCGCTCAAAATGTGATTGTTAGGGTTCATGTGTCGCTTCGTAGCGACGCGGCAGAGGTCCATGTTGTGACGGGCTTTTAAGTCTATTTTTAGATTAGGCGTCAAAGCTTCATCTCTATAATCTTTCTTGTACAATGCTATTTGCAAAAGTATCTAGATAATTTTTTCACATTCCGTGTCTTTGTCGCCTTTCCTTTTTGGACCTCGAAATGACCAACACTCTGATCGAACAAGAAGAACTTTTAGGGAACTGGCCACGCAGGCTTCTTCACATCCCTACGCTCACGTCTTACGAATGGGAGCCCGGCAATCAATACGGCCCTTTTCACGAACCAGAATATAATGCGATCACGTATACCTGGGGCCGCTGGAAGCTGGAGGACGAGAGCAAGCCCGAAGTCTCCGCGCTCAAAATTAAAGGAGTAACTTGGCCTATCCCAAGGGTGGATCCTATTCATTTCACAACCGAGCAATTCGAAAAGACCATACGGGCTGCGGTAAGAGTTCGGCCTCTTCAATACGCGAATACCTGGCCAGATCATTTCACTATCGAGTTTTTATGGCTCGACGTGGCGTGTATAAACCAACAGAAGGCCGATCCCACATCGGCAGCGGAGATAGGCCGACAAGCAGCTATTTTCAAAGGAGCGAAGAAGGTATTTGTATGGCTGACTACTCATTCCCAACCATATATCCAAGACATGATGGGGGAAATTGCCTTATTTCCTAACTTGGCTGCCATCTCGAAGTTTGCTGATTCTAATGTGTTAAAAAGCATGACCGACTTGCTATCTGACCCATGGTTTTCGTCTTTATGGACTCTGCAAGAAGCTTTCCTTCGGCATGACGCATTCTTTCTATCTAAAAATGCGGATCTTGTTTACTTCCCATCATCGGTTCGCCAATCGGAAGACGCTTCTGACGACATCATCAACCCTACAATCATGGATTTAGCTACTTGGAGCGACCAATGGGCTTTTTTATGCGAGCAAAGACGAGCATACGAGCTTACACTATACACAAGTAAAGCTTTGTTGTCTGCGATCTCTCAAGGAGGTCTAAGATCATTAATCTCCTTGAATCCACTATCTTCCTACGAGGCAAGCCAAAAGAGACAAACGTCTCGACCAGAAGACAGAGTATATGGTATCCAACAGATATTTAAGGCTCGATTAGGCAATTCAGCAAGTTCCGCACAAGCAAATCGCCACTTTACCGTATCCGAACTGGAGAATCAGTTTGGTGAAGAGCTGCTCATCAAATATCCTATGATCAGCCAACTACACGTCTTTACACAACATGTACCCCATGACAAACGTTGGAGACCGAATCCATGTTCGGTAGTACCACCAAACATAAGTGATGGGGGAGGTGGATACGACTTCGAGCCTTTCGAGGATCCTCGACCACGATGCTCATTCTGGGTGGAAGAAAACGAGGAATATCGGGGGGTTTGGTTCCAAGGGCCGATCTCCCCGCTTGAGCATGTGATTCAAAACATTTGGCTGTTGAAACCATCACCCTTCCCCGAATCAGGCTTTCATAGCGGAGTCTTTCAGCAGAAACCTTTCACCATTG
Organism: Hysterium pulicare CBS 123377; assembly: GCA_000467715.1. Taxonomy (NCBI): domain Eukaryota; kingdom Fungi; phylum Ascomycota; class Dothideomycetes; order Hysteriales; family Hysteriaceae; genus Hysterium; species Hysterium pulicare. The sequence continues at coordinate 23,439 of AJFK01000292.1, read as the reverse complement.
CGCCCGATGTAGCAGAGGAGCTTTCTTACTCGCCATGGAGTCAAGGCGATGGGCATAACTGTATTCCCCGAAACGACCCACAAAGGCGTTTTGTAGATTGGCTTTCTCAGGAATACTCGGAGCGTAGTATCGTGGTGCTTTTACTAGGCTCTTCGTCGACTTATGAGCTTGGTCAGATGCTTGGGATCATCTTACTGCTGCGAGAAACTGGGATGTGGACTCGCTTAGGGATCATCCAATGGGACAATACATATCTAGAAAATCAACAGCCAGCGTTAGAAGCGGCCCAGAAGAAATTTCTTCTGGGTAATGGCTCCGAATGGAAACTGCATTGCGGCCTTTTCGGTCGAATCCTATAACGACACCTCATTTTTGTTAGCTATACTTCTAGTAAATGAATAGATTAGGGTAGGGACTAGTTTGTGCGAGATCAATGCTGAAGTAGTTCTCGAGAGAAATCTTGGAAGGTATGATATAGGGTCTCAGGTACCTATTATACAGCACTCCAAGGAGAATCAAATACTGGCGAAGACCAGCCATCCAAAGTACAGACTGCTTTCGCAAAAGGTTACGAGCAATCGCAAGACTCATCTAAGTCAAAGCATATATACGCATCGAATCTCCCTCATAGAGTTGAGAATGGCCCTTCCCTTGAGACTTGCCCTTGGCTTAATCAAACCGCTGCTTCTGACTTGAAGCGTGACAACTACCCGTACTACCTTTGGGATGTTCAAAATAAACGCACCATCCGAACGAAAAAATATTCCAACCCTGCCCGAATATACCGCTATTAGCCATACTTGGGGTAGATGGGTAGAGAAGAAGACTGCCGCCGAAGTAGAGGGAGTCCCGTGGAAAGTGCCTCAGAATTCGCGTTTCAGTGTTATCGGCCTTCCTGATGTTCTCTCAAAAAAGTCATGGAAAACCCAGTATCTATGGATCGACCTGTTCTGCATCCCTCAGGATGGTTCGATCATTGCGGGACAAGAAATTGCTAGGCAGGCTCAAATATTTCGCAATTCAACATCCGTCCTAGCGTGGCTGAGTGACGTTCATGATTTTAAAGGATTGGAAGCCATTATGCAATGGATGGCGCTCCAAGTGCTTATGTTCCCCAACAATTCGCAATAAGAAAAGTCTAAACTCACTCTCGTGCATAACGCAGTGCAACGATTCCGTAACGAACAGTCGCATCTGCTAGTCCCGAGGAAAGGCGTATTGAGAAGAGAATATACTCAACCGAACAGTTGGTTCACTTCCTTACGGACGCTACAGGAAGTTTGCCTTCGCCCCAACATGATTCTATGCACTTCGGATTGGGAGCCAATCACTTTAGGCACCAGCATTCCGTTTCCAATAAATGGCTTGGTCGCGATTCGCAACGCCTTTATAGAACAAGTATTACCAACAGAGAGCAGTCCAATATATCGGTTAAAAGAAGATCAAGAATTTGTCGCACTTTGGGAACTTAACTATTGGGCACAACAAACAGGGATGGAAAAACTACTTTCCATTAATCGTGCCGACGTTTTGGCTCTCGGCGACCGTCGTCACTGTACAACAAGGAGGGCTGAGGCCATAATGTCGGTGCTTGGGGCTACAAAATGCTATTCAAACAGCGAGCCTGATCAACACGAGCATGATTTAGTACTAGGGAAATATCCTTACCAGTTCATTGAAGACGTTCGAGATGTGATGGGAGGTTCATTTTTCACCTCGTTCTTTAAAGCCTCCGCAGTTGAATACGATGACACGGGGAAGGCGGTGCACTCCGAATCGGAAGATGAATCATCAGATCAGGATGACACAGAACTCTTTCAATCTCATAATCTCACCAAACTTACAGTGTCGCTTCTACCTTTCAGCAGAAAACCTTCGTTCTTTTTTTCCAGGTTCGCCCGTTCCAAGGAACAGACTTTGAGACTCATAAATCTTTGCGGTGCTGGGTAATCGACAAACGTGGTCGCGTACACGTTTCGGAAGTATGCCTTCTTGCATCTTCGTCAAGCTTTTCGGATATTCCGGATCAAGTCTTACCCACTGAGTTTGTGGGGCTTACGACTAAGGATCGGCCCTCCATACCAAAAACAAGGGAAGAGTACAAAAGCTATGGATTTTCCATTGACCTTTAGGCCTGGGTCCGGACACGACCTTATAAAGTCCACGCTGCTCTAGTACAGTATCGCGTTGCGCAGCTCTATGATGAAGTGGCCATGAGAATAGCTCATGGCGTAGTGCTCAAAGAGCTACAGCCGGGAACTTTAATCAAGCTGGGGAATTTTTGTACTCTAGAGAGGGAGCAAACATTGATTATTCCAGAGACTAGTTTTGTTCAATGGATTATGTATTGAAAGCAATTGGATGGTCGGGGCTCAGAGGGCCGTTTCTCTCCTGCTCTTGTTAGGACTTTCTTCGGCAAAAGTGGCAATACCTACCTAAAGCATAAACATTTAAGAAGCTGATGTCAGGAAGAAGATTTTTTGGGCTGCATACCTAGTTCTAGAGTATTTCATTGTGCTTGTGACATGCAAAATACGCTGAACACAAAGCCCTTTCTGTCGCACAGACCTTGCAAGGATCACATATTACCTGTCACCTTTCTCTCAAATGTTAGGATCTGGAAGCCTGAATTAAGTAGATTTGTACGGATCTACAATGATAGAAAAGAATATCAATACCATTCTTTGGCGTTGCAACCAAAAGGTAGATTAGAGCTCGGAGTCTAAAGATATATCCTGCCAGTCGCCCAGAAATGCACATCAGAATAGTCTTCTCTAATGCCTGACGACTAATTTTTATCAACACAAAAGTCGATTCGAATAGGCTTCATTCCGAAAGTTCACATTACGAGCCAATCCACGCCTTGGGAAGCTGGAATGGCATACCCCGGTCGCTCCATCTGCCAATAATTCCCTAACCTTAGCATGGTTCCCGGCGCCATCTCTTTTAGTATGATACCTCTACTAGCAAATTCTGAATGCGCAAGACAAATCGCATAGTTCGGCGAATGAGGCTTGTATGCTTTGATCCAAGCGTTCAACTCTACATTCTCTCGTACCAAGAGGCGATTTTCGTCTGTTTCTGCAGACGGAGCAGCAAGGATACATCGGATATCAGTGGACGGTTCTCGATCGCTTGAGGATACGATCCCCGCAGATGATATGCGTATACAGCCCGTGGGCTCAAGGGTCCATTCTTCCAAGGCTGGGTGCGGAACCATGTGCATATTTGATTCGACGTCAAATGCTATATTTGAAGCTCCGGGTCCGAATGGCAGCAGTGATCCTAGTGCTTCGAGCTTGAACTTCTTCATCCTCTTGTCGCTGCAAAACTTGCGAAGCACATATTCGAACTCCCAGCCCATGGGCGTTGCAGAGAAGAAAGCGACGGATCCAAGATTATCCCTGACTTCGTTCACGAATGGCAAAGGGTACAACTCGAGGACTAAATCTTCTTCCAATCTCTCAATCGTAACGTGCTCGAACCAGTCCGTTATCCCGATTGCAGACATTATTGCTTCTGCCCGACGTTCCGTGCAGTGTCTGTGGTTGCCCGACGTGATGACTGATAGCTGTGACTGATTGGGGAGATGGAGCAGTTCTGTGTCTCGGAGTAACTTCTTTAGCTCTTTCACACCCGCAGGTAGTGATGTCGCTTGTGGCTCTAGGCGAGTTAAGGCGGAATCAAGTGCTATGACATGACTTAGTGATAAAGGTGCACCCAGGAAAAGTTGTAGAGGATCCCAATCCTTAGTACATAATAACATATCTGGCCTGAGACAGGTCTCTTGGAGAGTCCAGAGTGATGTTAACCAAGTATTCGGCCTGGGATGAGATTGGAAGACTAGAGGATCGTAAGGGGCGTTTGTGAGTTCTGTATGTGACCCTGCGGCTTCGAACTCCTGGAGAAGTAGTCCATTTAACTTCTCCATATCCACATTGTGCAAGCGTGAGCTTGCCAGGAATCGAAGACTCATATACCGCAATGCTGCGGTGAGACTAGTCCATTTATGGACATCGTTCAACCAAGCTATAGCAGACTTTGCGTTTCGAAAGATGGTTGCCTGTCGCCCTATCTCTTTCTTTTTCCTTTCTTTCAACTCATATGACAGCTTCTCCTGAGGGATGGTGAGCAGATCTAGCCAGACATAATCAAATGGTAATTTTTCCAAGAGCTTTGGCAACTCGCCTACCGAGAACCTAGTATTTGGAAGAATCCGCCACGGAACTCCCACAAGTTTTACCAAATCAGCCTTGTCATCAACCCATCGACCCCAAGTATGGCTGATGGCTACATACTGTGGGATGTAGCCCTTTTCTGATATTATCGCGCTGACTTCCATGGTTACATGCTGTCGGACATCCCAGAGATAGAATGGCAAACCTCGGTCTTCTACTTTCCTCCTTTCAAGCCAAGGACAGGGATCGAATGGAAGTTCTGACGTGAATGACGATTCAAGGTGTGTAGCGGATTGGTCTGATGTATTTGGTACCCCGAGAGATTGGTAATAGCCTTGAGCAAGCCTGTAGCAGGAAGTATAAAGTGCGGCGTCTCGCCTCTCTTGCTGAAGAATCGCATGATAGAGCTCCGGTGGAATGCAGTCATTTGGGTTAGAGAACTCTAAATAAAACAGTTTCGCCAGATGATAGTGATATGACCGGGGAGCATCGAGGTCAGGTGTTAGCTGCTTATTCCCCTGCTCCGCTTTGACGACACGTTCTGCGGCCCTGGCGTCTGCGTCGAATGCTTTATCTCCAAACCGTTTGTTCAACCATTCTTCCAGCAGTTGATGAGAGGTCAGCTGCGCACGAGATAGGGAGTCTAGGAATTTCTCTGCTTTTCGTGGGTCCCCGAGTACACCAACAAACCACGCCTCTTGAGTTCCTTGAACGCTGATTTCTGCATTTGATAACAGTGAGATATTCAAGAAGTGCGATTTTATCTGCGCTGCTAAACTTTGATCCGGGTGATCTGACCCCATCTCCTTGGTGCATCAGGACCGAGTCTCAGTCCATCAGCCCATTAAGATCATCCAACGTCTCCACATGACACAAGTATAAGAGTGTATTGCCGACAATTTCCAACGAGCTTTCTCCCAGCTTCTGTGATCCACATTAGACGGTTCCCGCTCTTTATACTCGCTACATATCCCACTGTGTTTGTCTAGAAACCAGCGTCGGCCGCAGTCTGCGAAAAAGTGGTCCTGGCCCGGATGTCTCGGACAAGGCTATGTGGGGAAGCCTACGCGAAGCAGTAGGAGTTGGTTGGAGGAACTTTGAAAAGGACTATCTCGACGGCATTAATCGGTCTCCCAGGCTGATATGATCACAGCGAGTTCTATCACAGCGAGTTCTATCACAGCGAGTTCTATCATAGTAAAGTCAATGAAAACTCAACGCGAAATCAAAGAAACACCGATACGTCACTCAATGAGATCAACCATAAACGAGAGCTTTAGATATAATCACCACTTACGCGTGGTTGAGTTTTACCAAACTCTTCATAGTGAGGTGGAGCGATCTAGTTAAAGTTGCCAGATTCGGACAACATTCTTATCTTTGATTACCGTAGGGCCTTAAAGCTTTAGGCAGTTTCATAAGGCGTAACAAGGCGACAGAGAAGCATGAGTTGAGACGAAGTGAGAACGGCGACCGTTGTATATAGGAACAGTTGAAGGAGTGGGAGACTTAAGCGCTCGGACACTCCTCAGCGCGCCAAGGCGCTAATCATATTTAACAGCCCACAGCCCCTACGGCCAAACTCTGGGGCGCACCCACGCTCATCCAATTTCTTCTCTCTGGCCAGGACCAGGGGCTTACTAGCAATCCGCAGACAGTTGAAGCCTTTTGTCGCAAGCCTTAGCACTCGGCAGGCAATGGAATGGCTTGGCTTGCTGCTTCGGCTCAAAACGGGTACGCCACCAAATGTAGACTTTACTTCAAAGCTGGTCTGATCCTGGATTCGTAGAGACCTCAGGACATACATCAACAGCCTTCCTTTTGAGAACATTAATGCAAGGTCTGCCCTTAGAAACCCATTGAGGAATTCAGCAGCATGGCCGGCAAGGCTACTAAACTCAAGGACGATGATCTCGCACACACAAGAAGAACACAAGATATATGGCAGCAATTCGGAACCATCATATAACATCGTTTCATATACCTGGGGAAACTATGTGGGTGAGCATGGAAACGCTGTTCGTATCAACAACATTGGGTGGGCGGTGCCGAAAATCAAACGGGACCATTTTACTGCACAGCAATTTCAGAATATAATCACTCAAATCACGAATGGAGCAACGCCCTGTAAAATGCAGAATGAGATCATGGATCAAAATCTTCCGGATCCTGCTGTGGTTGATCACATCTGGGTAGACGTTGCCTGCATTGATCAAGGAGAGTCAGACCAAAGTCAGACGAGCAGGCTCGAAGAGATTAACAAGCAGGCAGCGATATTTGGCAGAGCTCGAACCGCGTATATCTGGTTAAACCATCATCCGATCGCCTCTTTGACGGAGTTACTTCTTCGTATCGGCCAGTATGCAAATCGACTCGAGCAAAACCGACTTGACCGGAGCGAGGAGACAACCCTTAACCTGCTCGATGACGCTTCAGCCTCGTTGGAGAAATGTATTTCTGATCCTTGGTTTGCCTCTTTGTGGACACTGCAAGAGGCATTCCTTCGCCAAGATGCTATTTTACTTTCTCGTGAAGCACAGCCTGTCCCCTTGGATTCGGAGACCCGAGGAATGTTAAAATCCATCATCCAGAAAAGAGCTGAGATAGTTCAAAGGGAAGACTACGATCTTCATGAGCTAGCTATGTGCGGGAGGTATTGGACTATCTCGACTCTTGCGGGCGTGCTCTCCTTGATGCACAAGCTTCTTCTACACTTCCTATTGGATGAAACACTACACACAACTAGTCTGCTGTATCAAAAGCTACGCTCTCTATTCGACACTGTGAGGCGCTCCAGCCTTAACTGTTTTGACACCACCAATGTCTTCGCAGTCTATTACGCCACAAAATACCGGCGGCCACAGATCCAATACGATCTCATTTATGGATGCATGCAGATTTTCAATGTTCACCTCGCTAGACCTAAGAGTCTCTATGGCGATTCGCGCTCATTTGAAGATCTAAACCAAGAGCTCATCTACTGGCTAACGAACCGGCACGGCCCTAGCTCACAAATGTTCGTCCACAAACGACGGACGGATGCAGGCAGATCATGGAGGTTCTCGCTCGACTCCGAGATCACGGACGACTTCATGCCTCCAATGCTCCGCAGCTGGGCTATGTATCTCAATTTTTCAGACGCTTATAAGCAGAACTGGGGTTTGCCGTTCCGGGGAATCGCCTACAGCTTCTCTTCAATGGCGGAGCGATGGCGGAAACCAACGGCCCATCAATCGAGTGTCTCTGAACTCGAATCATCACTCTTACTGCATCGACCAGCTGTCGGAGCTTTGATATCGATCGCAATGGATGAGTGCGTTTACATTGCTTTGCTACCTGATTACCTAAGAGAGACACGTCTTCGAAAGAGGGAGAGAGACGCCGTCATCAACTGGCTGTGTGAGAATGTTGTTCCTCAAAATGATCTTCGCATACTTCTTCTAGGACATTTTATGGATAGTATGCAGACTCGAGACGGCGATGCAATTCTTTACTGCATGGGCGTTATTGTTTTGTACGCATGCGATGAGAATCATGGGCATTATTGGCATCGCATGGGTCTTTGCTTGTGGGAAACAAATTTTGCTCCTCTCCGCGATGAATGCGTGCCAGGGAAATGGGAACACGTTGAAGGGCTTTATGGGTAGGGAAATAACGCAGGACATTGAAAGCGGTACAAAATCTGCTACAATACAGTTCGAAAGAATTACTCAGTCAAGCAGTAGTCTCGGGAAGAGAATGAATTTGCGGATGAAAGATGCCATCCATCTTTATCCGGTCTATAACGCTGTTTCAAACCCTGAAGAACATCACCTCTTCAATGATGGCTCGCCAGCTCTCCGCTATTAGCAACCTGTGTCTCTCCGGCTGCCTTAAAACCCGCCATCGACACATAATGTAACTTATATTATGACACACTGGAAGTTGTGATGCGGTGGGAGATGGTAGTGCGGCATCTTCAAGTTGGTGCCACCGTATATCTCAGTCCATCTCATGAGGCCTATACGCTCCCACGCCATGCTTTTCAGATTTCTAGGGCTTCCTTGGGTTTGTTTGGTGCTGTTAGATCTGGATCCGGGAGCACAAGAAGGAGCAAGAACGAGACCGACGTGATCCACAACGGGTAAATTGGGAGGTGATCCGGATCCAAGAATCGCGACCTTTATTGTCAGGGAATCATTCTGGTTTCCGGGCTTGCTGCTGGAGCTGCCACTAGACATGCTTCTACTGTTATACCTAATGCGATGATAATAGTGTTGCTGTAGATGCTGTACGGCTCGCGACATGCTCTCATAGCTGTCAAAGTAATCGACCACGTGGCCTAGGACGGCTTTCGATATGTGATGATCTAGCATCAGGCCTCGATAAAGATGGGGAACTCCTGGACGATATGATGTGAATAAGAGCTGCTGGTCAAAAGTTGTTGGAGCTGTTGTTGATGATGCTGATGATGATTCCACAAAGGAATCAAGATACCATGCCTCGCCCACAAAGCTAAGATCAACATTTTCTGTACCGTCGTCGTCGATTGTTTTCAAGATCTCCAGGGTCTTGAACAGTTTTTCCACTTTTTTCTCAGAAGAGAACGACTGCCAAAACATGTCATCAACTTTGCAATTCTGTGTAATCAGCCAACTTCTTCGAGGACGTTCATCCGCTGAACTGTGAATAAAAACTTGTGACAGCACGGGAGATTTCCCAACTAGCATCGTCCCGAATTCGTCCTCCAGTGCGCGAAGCCTCGAAGCATCATCCTTCCCAGGTGGGAATGGATTGCAGCTCATGCCGTAGGTCTGGACGATGCCGTAGATACGATCTTCAAGCCTCGTCACACGGCGGCGTTGTGCGATGGAGTACACGGTATGCGGAATTGTGATACTTAAGGCGTCCATTCCTTTCAACTCCTGCAGGGTCAACAACTCTTCTAGACGTTGCTGGATCCTCGCAGAGTAGCCTGTGTACTGTTTAATGCCATGCACACTATTGGCAGCCGGCATAAAAGTCATCGCTTCAGCGTTATCCCAGGATTTTCTAGTAACTCTGTCGTGGAGCATTTCCCGCCAGTAGAATATATCGTTTTTGACGTGGATGAAGTTCCAAGGCCGCGCATCTTTGTACAACTGAAGTAACCCGTCATCGAAGAGAATGAAAGCATCTGGTCGTAAGACCATCTCTTGGAGAGTCCAGAGGGATTCGAGCCATGGATGATAAAGGAACATGTTCATCCACTTCTCAAGCGACCGCGAATCCGCATCCAAACTGTCCAAGTATTCGGCTGCAGTTTCAGGGCTTTGAAATCCACGTCGACCTGATCGCGTATAGGCGAAGATGTCATCGATTGTAATTAGCGGCTTGTTTTCTTCAGAAAGCTCCGACTTTTTGAGGGAAGATAACCAAGCGAAAGCTTCCTGCGCTCGATGGAAAATTTCGACTTGATTCCCAATCTCCTGACCGCGTAAAATAGTTGCTTCGTCTGTCTCTTCCTCATGCACTTGTGGGATGCAAGCTATATCAACCCAGAGCCATTCGCAGCGGTGGTCAACGCCTTTGGCAGCACGCTTTATTACCTCTTCGAAAGTAGAGGCTGTAAAATGATCTTTCCGAATAGGAGGGATTGGCCAGTCAACTCCATGGACCAACAATGGGGTTTCTTTGAGGGCCGTGTCCTTGTAATATCCCCATGTGTAGCTTAGAACGTTATATTGTGGTGCTTCTACACCATTGTAAACATTTCGACCTTCTTTGACATAGGAGGTCATCGAGTCGACATGAAGAAGCCTGTGTGGCCATATCAAGCCAGATATCAAGGCTTCGTTGCCGGAAAGAGTCCGGCCTGCCCAAGGGTTAGGGGGAGCAGGAGGAGGTGGTGGAGCAGGGCCAAACGAATGAGGCAGTGAGAACTGTGACATGATACTTGTTTAGTGATAAGCCGACTATGGATATGACTAAGCTGTCGCACCGAATGGTCAGGAGTTCTATGGGGGTAAGTGCTAAAACTCCCAAACTCAGATCAGCTTTGAAAATGACGGAAATGCTCGTGGCGGAATAGGTTCCAGTAATAGGATACTAGCTCGAGAGACGATACGGGAGAAAGGCGATATATAGGCACTGAGCTTGTTTTGAGCGTTATCCTCGAACGGAGTGGGCTTCTAGAGTCAAATCTAACGGTCTGCTCGAACAAGACGTGATCATGCTTGTTTGATAGATCATGGCAGCTTCGAAGGTGACACGACGGTCAACCCCGCCACCAATTGCAAGCGAACTAATCATCGATGGCTGATGTAGCCCCCAAATCTTTCCATGACTTTGACCTTGTATCAGAGTGCAAGAGGTACGAACCCCGCCGTCGCCAGGACCTCTACATTGTCGAAAATACTGTGAGAACTCATGGCGAGCCGCGCGCCTGGTGAAGCCGCAGACGATGGTCATGTCTCTGCTGGGGGACCAAGCAAGGACTCGCTGACCTTTCCGCTTCTAAATCCTCATGAAGATCGGGAAAAATCGAGTGACGAGAAGCCACATACAGTTGCCCATGCTATGTGGCGAGCTGGGCGACTTCATGATATGAATAAGTTGTTTGATCCAACCCCTCTTTCACACCTTCCAGACGGGAAGCTACCAAACGAGGTACCCGATGATGATAACGAGCTTTACGAGCATCTCCAGAAGGACTTCAATGATTCCCATTCAATGTGGCAGAGCGTTTGGACGGACCTTGGTCTTTCCCGCGATGTTGATAAGTGGGAGAATAGGGTGCCAGATCCTCATGGTCGTCCAGCTACGAACTTCGGAAACAGTGGCAAGAACTACAGACAGCTGTGGAAGGAATACTTAAGTCCAGGCCAGTCAGTACCCCAGGACTAAGCAGTAAGTAGTTATTGACTTATGCCGCAAATAGTAAAGATGAAGACGAGATAGGCAATTGGCCGAGGAGACTTTTGCATGTTCCGACGATGACATCTTACGAATGGCAACCCGAGAATCAATATGGACCTTATCTTTCCCCTAAATATGCTGTAATCTCATATACTTGGGGAAGATGGATGCTTGAAAGTGTTGAACAGACCCCAGCGGAGCGTCTCAACGTCCGGGGAATTCAGTGGGAGACCCCCAGTGTCGATGAGGCTTTATTCAGAGTTTCACAATTTGAGCATGCTATTCAAGAGTGTGTTGCTCTCCGAGATGACAATTGCGAGCTTGAGTTCCTCTGGCTTGATGTGGCCTGTATCAATCAAAACAAGGATGATGTCTCGGGTGCCCAGGAGATAGGTCGCCAGGCCAAGATTTTTCGAGGCGCTGAGAGGGCCTTCATATGGCTCGCTGGGAGAGATTTCCTCGATATCAGGCCTTGGAATTCGATTCAAGGTATTCTAGGCACAGTTCAGAAAATAGCGGATATGGCTAGAGCAGTCTTACCCGAGCTTATTCAACTACGAAACCAACATGGTATGGGCTTTGGGTCCATTCCTGATACTGTTCAAATTTCCCAAAAAGTACATGGACACGAGTCTATACTCCATGAAATTTGCTCAAGCGTAGCCAACTTAACCAAAGCTCCCTGGTTCACCTCACTCTGGACGCTCCAAGAAGCATTTCTTCGTTCCGATGCCCGGTTTTTGGATCAAGATGGCCAGATAATTACCGAGGACGGCATCGATTTTCAACTAAGTACTCTTCTAAAATTCTGTAATATCCTCTTTCAGGCTTGCTCTGCGAGCGTTCAAATGAGAGCGGCAGCAGGACTAGATAGGTCTATAGAAGAAATCGCGCTCCTCAGAGTAATCAACCGAGCTGGTCTAGAAGCGCTCGCTTCCCATAACCCCGTTACCCTTTACACACTTGCTAAATACCGCACAACAAAGAGAGAACTTGACCGCGTTTACGGTATCATGCAAGTGTTCGACTTCCGCCTTGGTAAGTCGGGACCGGGGGCAAATCCTTCATACGACTGGACTCTGCCAGAGCTGGAAGTTCAACTGGGAGTAAGTTTGATAGAGAAGTTTCCAATATTCAGCCAATTACACGTCCATGAGGAGCTTGTCACTGGCCGGCAGGCATGGCGTGTCAGCAACTCTTCTACCATTCCGGCCCTGGTGCGGAACTTGCCACGATCCGAGCGGGGGGAGCTGTTGGGGCATATCGATATGCTTTCGACCAAGTTGTCTGTCAAACAAGCAAATAATGTTATATATGGGCATTTCATTGGCAAGGCCTGCAATTTTGAGGACTTTTTTCAATGCCTGGGAAGCAGTGGATCGTGAGAAAAGTCGGACTAGCCATAGCGATGCCTGGAGCACTGTTCAAATTGCTCTTGATCGAGGAGTCGTACTTTTAAGAAGTTCGCTTCAAACGCCATGGTCGCTGTCTGAAGTCCCGCGGACCAAGCAGCAACTTGAGCTCGCATCGATGATGCTCTCCAGATTCCACGACTTAGCTGCGTGCGTCAAGATCCTTATGTTGGGTGAACTCGAGATCACCGATCCACGTGTAGGATATTCAGATGAGTTCTCCTTTGTAGAAGAAGGTGGATGGGCATCGAGTGCTATACGGTTTGGTCTCATCGTAATGGAATGTTTCGACGACCGTATAGGACCGTGGTGGGCGCGATTGGGAATCGTCTCATGGGACTCTCCAAGTCTGATAGATGAATCAGATGACTCCCAAAAGGACACGATGGCGGGTGAAAGTATGCACTGGGAACAACTCGAGCTGTTGTTTGGCTAATATTCTGATCGAGCAGCGTAAGATTGTATTGAAAAATCCATACAAGACTCAAACGATGACACGTAAATGTCAGACTCTTGATGCGGATTTATCATGACAAGGCCTGGTCATGAAGAGCGAGGTGAAGTCGTAGGTAGCCTCGCTAGATAGTAGTGCGCTTGCTCAAAGGGTATATAAAGTAGTATCACAATTGCACCAGATCTCTCTGTCCACACCAAGTGTTTAGGTCTCCCATGGAGAGTCCTACCTAGTATTCAATCGCTGTTCCAAGAGCAAGCTCAATAAAGCTGTATCTCCCAGTTTGCCAGATCGTGAGATCTTATATTATCGTCATTCCAAAGACAGATACCGATCCGCTTCCATCGGCCATCTGGATAGCGGAATACTAAAAGCCCCAGTGATTGCTTTCTTCCCGCGACCGCTTTCTCCCACTTCAAGCCCCACTTTGTATCTCCATCTGCAATAATACATTTTTGATTGACAGCGAAGTTCTCCGTAGGATCCAACCGGAAAATCTGTGGACAATCCACCTTAAGGTGAGCGGCGTTGGAAGGATCAAAGCTTTCATCAATGAACACTTTGACTGTAGATGGAATAGAACGGTCTTGGTATCCAAGGTGAACAACGTATAGGTCCTCTGGTGGGAAGGTGTTGATGAGGGCTTGGCTAACGTGAAACTCATCTTTCATTTGTAGTTGTGTGAGGATGCGATTCGATGTGTCGGTTTCTTCCACTATGACACTTTCAGGATTTATGCCTGCAATGGGAGGCAAAAGATCATGTACAGTGTAATCGTATGCGATGGTTAGTGGATACTCTAGCCGCATATTCCAGAACGTACTGCCTCGCTGCCGCATTGCCGACCAGTAGGCCCAAAACACATGAAGTGGACACGCTTTTCCTTTCACCGATGCCGTTCCATCGGCTTGGGGAACAATGGAACTGAAATGCACATACCCCGTTCCATCCAACCCTTGCAAGCGACCGGGCACCGCAGATATTTGGGAAATCCTCCAACTTTTAAGAGACCGCTCCAAATGCACGAAGCACTGTCCTTCCATGGGAGAACGCCGGTTTAGAGCCCTGCTGAACTCATCTTCCAATTCGTCCAATGTCGTACTTCCTTCGGTCAGTCGACTGGCGGACTCGTCCACTCCGAAGTTGTAGATGGCCATAATAGCATAGATCCTATCCAGTGGATACTCTGTTTCTCTGAACCGGGCTGCTCCATATTGCACGTTCGGGTTTCTGGAGTCTGAATATTGAAGTCCCGCTTTCTCAACGGCGAACAATGCCTCACGGGCCCGATCCTTGGCTTTCGCCGAAAGCAGGTTGGTCTCCAAAGCATTATGTAGTCTTATGTAGATGGTTTTACACCAGGTTTGCAAATATGAGACTGACATTTGAGCAGTTTGTTTCGACTCTTCATCATCGGAGAGGTATACTGGGTTCGCATCGTGACAAAGAATAGTGGCGTCTCGTCGTAGCAGAGATTCTTGTAGTGTCCAGAGTGAGGTAAACCATGGATCTGCAAGGAGAGCGACCAGGCTTTTGTGAACGTCATCTATACAAGATTCAAGATACGCAGTGATCTCTTCGTCCGTGTCGAGTTCCGCCGTGTCATGATCTATACGGAAAATGCGATTCAGGCTGTTGAGTACATCTGAACTACTCAAAGTGTGTAACCAAGCATACGCTTCTTGCGCTCTCTGGAATATTCCGACCTGCCGTTTTACTTCTCCCATCTTTATGTTTTCGTTCTCTTGGTCGATACAGGCAATATCGATCCACATCCAGTCAAATGATTCCCCTATATGGTCAATGACGCGCTGAAACATTTCCACGGAGAAGCAATCTTTTTTTATCGGAGGAATCTGCCACGTCGTTCCTTTGACAGGCAACGCTGGGAATCCATCAGGTGCGCGAAAACGGCCCCAGGTATATGTGAGGACGGCGTATTGAGGTGCTTGAACACCTCCGTAAGACGAACTGTCCATTCTTTCGTAAGAAGTCATAGAGGGTATGTGTAGAAGCCTTAGAGGCCACTCTTCCGCTAATCTGTTGTATAGCATGACGTTTGGCGGGTACTTATACCGTGGATGATCGCGCTTTTCAGGGTTCATGGTTTGCAAACGAGATATTGTAAACGGCGATTGACGGCGAGCAATTTTGAAATGCTTTTCGAAGTTTTCAATATCTGAAGAAAGCCCACGTAGTCAATCGCTAACGTGAAAGGACCAACCTCAATTGAGTGAAGTAATTGATCCAACTTTTAATGCCGTTAGAATTTTAGTTGGTCTCGACTCTATTTTATGCTGTTTTCGAGCTGGATCCAATGCCCCAGAAATCTCCTTTGAAAGGGACAATGTACGTTTCTTCACGTTCAATGGAAATCCGAGGAAAAGAGGGTGGTGACGAAGATGCTTTGATTTCAAGGCCTTGTGTACGTGGTGTTACAGCCTGGCAGGCTGGCGAGTTGCAGAGCTAGGTGTGTTGAAAGTGACTCTGAAGATTAAAGAAAAGAAGAAGGCTGAGGTCCGCTTTGGCCACCGGCTAAGCTACTTCCAACAAGATGGTCTTAGCGCTGCACTCGATTCCTGCCACAGGCATTACACCTCTCAACGCGTTTCTCTCCCATTATAAAGTATGCTATTCTCTAGATCATCTCCCATCTCACTACTCCTCCGGCGGACTATCTACAGAGCTTTTAGAACAGCAGTCGCTATCAGGTGTGGCGCCTGGAGCCGCCGGTTGATTTTTCCTCAATGTTAACTGCTCCTTGTGCACCACTGCTTCCGCATACCTATCATGACACGTTCGTACCAGTTTTGCACCTATCGCCCCGTTCCTTCCTAGATATTTGATGATTGTAGAGCCATCCGCGTCCTCATTTTCGCTATCTCTAAATACCTGCGCGATCTGTTCTTCCGTCGTTGCCCAAAGATGTCCGCCAGCGTAGCGATATACATACATGGCGAGTGTGGCATACAGCTGGTAACCAACCCACATCTTCTGCAAAACCGGTGTCATCCAAAGTGTCGAGCAGACTAGGCCGACAGGAAAGAGAAGGCTGAAAAATACCACCAGTCCGATTTGGATGGTCTCTCGGCTTTTGGATCGGACAGGATGTCCGTAATGTCGGAAGAATTGAAGGACAACGGACTCGCTCCCTTCGATTACTACAAATCCACCGGTTGGGTTCTTGGCTTCGAAGAGTTTAACGTCTTCTCCAAGGCCTATTGGTTGAGCAGGGCGAGCATTTGGAACCTGAAGCTCTTCTCGGTCTACTGTGAATGCTGCGCTGATCAATTTCAGCACCAAGGGAAGAAACCACAGTACTGCGAAGCCCGATCTCCAAACAATTGCCACAATCAATGCGACAGCAAGACCAGATAGTTCCGTGATGCATATTGCGAAGTACGTGCGAGGAGTAGGTCGACAGGCATCATCTCGGATTGTAACGAATTCTGACAGCTTGTCGCTGCTTGAAAGTTGGGATAAATTTAGATGGCTCACGCAAATTTTCTGGCGGATTTTTTGAACTGGTTTTGGTACGTCCCCATTTTCATTTGAAGCATTCTTATTCCGCACCTTTAGTAACGGGAACGGTACCCTCATCACCGCTCGCATCCATAGTCCATTCCGGACGAATTCTTTCTCTGGGATGCCGTCCTCTCCGTAGACCTTGTACCTTAGCTTTGAATCACGGAAGAATGCCGTCCCTAACATATGTCCCAGCTGATGACGCTGGTAAAGACCGTGTTTATAAAAATCATCTAGCGTTGAGAGCGCGGCTTTATGGAGTGGGCCTCCCATGGGCATAAGCAATGCCATTTTTGGCGCATGCGATAGGTTGAATCCGTTGAATGAGCGGCGAGGCCACAGCAGGCGGTCGAAGAAATCATCCGTTGCTACCTCAGTTCCAACATAACCAATCACCGTTCCAATTGCATTAAGGGCATTTGAAGTCTGCGAGCTCATGCTTGAAGTAACATCACAAGCTTCTTCAACGCCAGGACGAAAGTGACAAATGGTATGAACAGACCGGAAAATATGACTAGCGGAATTTGGTGGTGGATTCGAAGTGCGAGCTGCAGCTTCCCTACTTTAAATGCATTGCGCCAGTTTGTAAGCCTCCCTGAGGCTCTTCGAAAGTATAGCATGGGACTAGTCTTTCTATCTCTTCTTTGCACAGCCATCTTGCCTTCTTCTTTGCATGACCGGCACATCCGTTGCCTTTCCTCTCTGCTCTTGTATTCGCTATCGCATCCTGCAGGATCAACAGCTGCGTGCAGAGCTGCAACGTGCAGACTGACGTGGACCAATGACTTCAGCGACCATCTGCATCATTTCCTGCAGCTTCATGCAACCGCGACCTAGGCCAAATAATAGTCCGGAGATGAGTTCTCTTCTTCTTTGAAGGTCAAACCCGCGGAATAAATTACCCCACCAATACTACGACTACATAGTCAAGACTTGCTACAGGGATCGTATATCTTCCACCTCGTTCTCCGCATCCATCCATAATCAATATGGCACCGATGAATATGCACAATGATACGATGATGCAAGCGCACAATATGGTTTTGGATGCTGATGGCAAGGCAGACTCAGTCGCCTTGGTCATCATGTTGCAGCACCCTCATTTTCAAGCCCTACCTCTCTCGGAAGCACTGGGGCTGTGTCCAAAAGCTATTCGCTAGCAACCAAGTAGAAGCAGTCTTCAGCCTTGATGTATTTGGATGATGCTCCTCAAGGTAATCATCATGCTCAAGGAGATCTCTATTACAAATCTTCGAGTCCTACCCGGCCGTTCAAGAGTTGATATAGACCTTGTCATGGATCAAAAAGACTCTCGATGACCACCCCCGAGGATAGCCGCCCCAGGCTGAGAATTTGTACCACCCGAGGACGAGAAAGCGATGTCCCGCAACATCTTCTTTGCAGAAGAAGACCAAAACTCTACATATTCTTATCCCGAACGAGAATGCGCCCCCACCACCTGGAATCAGTGCTTGACACCGGCGCCTTCTTTGGCTGCCCGAATAGCTATCCTTACAATGGTCGCCTGGTGCGATCTACTCCTCTTATGACAATTGAGTACGCATCCGACCGCCCAAACACCATGCCATTATTGCCATATCGTATACCTTGGGTAGATATAGTCTCAAATTAAGAGCCAAGAATTGGACGAAGCGGGCCTTCGTCGGGTCGACGGTGGCCGGAATCGGTGGCCGGAATACAATGACGAATATATTTACGAATTCGATACCCTTCAAAGGGACTAGCGAGCGAATAATACACACAGCTTGGTCCGAATGGCGAGCATCTCAGAAGGACGCATCATATCTGACTAGACGCTGTACAACCGAATAAAAACTCTGTTATCAATGGTGAAACCGGAGTAGAGCAGTTGGGGCCGCCGGTGTGGTATCTAGTCTGGAGCTGAGCAGCACAGCCTTGCATATTGAATGACTCAGAAATTCGCACGAGACCATAATCATGTATTAGCTCTAGGGTCATTGAGGATCAGACGTGTAGCCCTCATTTTTGAGGAGTAATCTTAGTCGGAGAGAGCAATGGACATCGCATTGGGAACAGCATATCGCGTACTCATGGGGACACTGAATAGTTTGGCACAAAAGCCTGTTGGGCTAGAGGTGATAGGTTCCATTAAGTTGTTGACTCCATACATTCTTTTCGATCTTCTCGCCTTGCAGTACAGCTTTTAATAAAACCGTGCAATTCAATAGCTGTACCTTAAAGAAGAGTTTGCACCTTCTCGATTCATGAAACTCCGGCTGGGCATGTTTTGAAAGAGACATTATCCAACCCTCCAGTTAACCTCTTCCGACTTCAGTAAGTCAATAGATGGCGTCTCGTCATGAACCATAAAATGGCATTTCTTGAAGAGCAGCCCAGCGTGAGAACGTACCAAAATTATCCCCGTACCCTGAACGACACTTAAACTCAGGTCACCATCACTTCTCCGGAGGAGGCGGTACTCGGTCAGAACAGCATAACTGTCCTGGGGCTGATTTCGGATCCACACGTGAAGATTCAACCAACTTGGATCACTGAAGTCTACCCCTTCCGTAGATTGTAAGCCGGTTGGTAGTGGTGCAATCGGCGATTCTTTGAAGACTCCAATCAAATGACCCGGAACAATTGCAGCATTGTGGTTCCGTGACATCTCTGGTGAGCTTATTATGCATGCTTTTGTAATTAGAACTCTTCCGTCGGCCTCCACTGACCAAGAAAGGACGGACTCGTGAGTGGATGAGGGGATTTTCCTCTGCCTGAATACACTTGCATCGGCATAGTATGATGCCTTACTACTAAATGGCAGCATTGTGCCAGTCTGAGGAGCCTCTGGCATGGTCTCGCCTAAAGAGAGATCGATATCGAGTTTGTGCAGGGCGCCAAAGAATTCCCCCGGGATCTGGCGGCAAAGCTCGTTGACGAACTCGAGTGGGTATTTTCCTAGAACAAGATTCTCCTCTAGCTTCAGAAGGCTCTCTGAATTGTGATCAGTCCCATCAAGCGCATTTATGTACCATCGTGTTACCCCGAGAGCTGACATGATCGCTTCGGCGCGCCGTTCTGAACACTCTCGGCGGTCCCCCAAAGATAGTATCGCTACCCGATCCAAATCTAGAAGTTTGTCCAATGCAGTACTGAATCGCCAGTGCATGAGCTCGAAGAGAGCAACATGGCTCTGCTTTGTAGGATCGAGCTCAAGAGGAACTTTACCCCGGTCTCGATCTCCTGCCAAATAACTTTCGAATACGGCTACGAAACCACTAAGAGGAAGAGGCAGAATGCCATCACATGTGAGATAGCTCCAATCTTTCCCACACAGCCACATATCTGGCCTCAAGCAGGCTTCCTGTAAAGTCCATAATGAGGTGAACCAAGGATTGAGTCCGATGTTCTCCCAGCAGAGTGCTCCAGTTCTTGGTTGAAGGAGGCCACTCGGTTTCCCCTCAATTCGAGACCATGCTGCAATCATACATGCATCGCGAATCTTTTTGTCTTCTTCATTCTGGACCTCAAGAAGGTGAAGCACCTGCCAGTTGATAATTGCGGCCAGGCCTTCAAAATTTTCAACTTCGTTTAACCATGCGACGGCATGAGTGGCTCCTTGAAAGATCTTTGCCTGGCGGGCGATTTCTTGTGCTCCGATTGCCGAGCCATCTTGCGGAATGCATACAAGATCAAGCCAAACATATGGAGTCTGACCAGGAACATTGGATAGAATCTTGGGGAGATCTCTAACGTTGAATCGTGTATTTCGTGGGACCTTCCATGGTACTCCTGGCACTGATATGGGGTTCTTCCTGTCTTTCACCCATCGACCCCATGTATGGCTTACGGTGACATATCTTGGAAAAGGTTCGAGATGTGCGGTTTTTACAGTTTGGCATCGCTTTACGTCCCAGAGATAGTAGGGTAAGTTGCCTAACTCGTCGATATCTCCATCAAGCCAAGGACAAGCTCTCAGAATGGGGCCATGCGACAGATATTGGCTGGATTCATGTTGAATGACAGGTCTGCTTTTGTCTTGCATAGTATCAAATTCAGCATTGAAAGTTGTATTCGATGGTTCGTGTTGAACGTTAATCTTTTCCTTGTACTCAATATAAAGTTTCCAGGCTAGTTGCTGGCAGTATGCGTATGTTGCGGCTACCTGCCTCGCAGCCCGTCGTGTTTTGAAATTTCGATCTGTCTCGGCAGACGGAGCGTAGCACGAGTCGAAAAGAAACTCACACTTGAACAAGGACTGCATTCTTTCATGGTAGTGGTGATTAAGACTCTTGGTGCTCAGCCTTGGATTTGGCTCAGAGATGTCTCCTGCAGGCCATCGCCTCAACCTCAGATGCGAGTACAAGAAGTCCCATTCTGTATCCTTCTTATCCGTAGCTACGTCGGGCTTGACTATATCACTGCAGGAATTAAGAAGCTTAAGAATTTCGGCCAAAGAAAAAGCAGGGTCTTGATATGCAGCAATCCACCACTCATGAAGGAGATCATAGGAGCGTTTTTGCTCGAGAGACATTGCTGTCGTCTTATCCCGGAGGGTTTTGCCTTGTATGACGTGGTAGTTGAGACGATACCAATGTCGAAGCCCTCGAGTAGAGATGGAGTCTGAAGCCTCAGCATCAACTTCAGAAGGACATGGTTCAAGTAGTTGCGCGATGGCACCGAGTGCCCAAGTTTCAGGAATTTCGGACATTATCAATAGTGTCATGGAGATATGTTAGAGCGTCAGGGAAATATGTCGCTTCCCAAGACTTCGTGTGCGGGAAAGGCAGCCTTGGCCCTTGGAGGCAGCAGGACAAGATTCCACGTGACTCATGCATGTATGTACCATCTATTCAGTATCGACCGAACACCGAGTGTAGCGCAACCAATGATAATATGAGGACTTAGAGAAGCTCACGTTTCAGTTGTGTATTATTGCTTTATGCATACCTACTTTCAGAGCGAGTATTCAAGCGCTTAACTTTAAATGTTAATGACTTATGTAAAGTGTTTAACTAAGTGGACAGTCGTATACTGATGAGCCCCTATTATCCGATTCCCTTCATCGACCTGACATGAAAATACTATAAGTCCGATAGATAGTGGAACAAAACCATCGTCCAAGAAATAGAATGAGCAGTTTTACAGTCATCGACCATACTTCAAGGCCCCGATAAGCCTGGTAAGATCACCTAAGCTAAAAATTATGGCCATAAAACGAACAAGTGCGTAATCGTTGATTAAAACACTCAAGCTGAAGTGATTCGCTGAACTTGAGCTTTGCCTTCGGAATAGCTGCAGTGTGATGTTCGCTTCAAGCGGGCTCCAATCATTTCGCCAGATCGATTGCGCAAGACGACCACACCATCTTTTCCTTGATTCTCCAACTGCGAGAACGAATGAGCTAGAGTTGCCTCCGTCGTTGCCCAAAGATGTCCGCCACCGTAACGAGCAATGAGCATCGCTCCGATCAAGTAGACTTGATAAACAGTCCAAGTCACCTGGACATCGCTTGTCATGTACAGGATTGAACAGACCGTTGCCGCTGGGAAGTAGAATCCCATGATAGCCACGCTGAGCATTTGGCTGATCTCCCTCCATCTGCACCGAATAGGATGGCCGTAATGACGGAAAAATTGAAGGACGAGCTCCTCTGGTCCCTCGATGACTTGAAATCCCTCTCCGGGTATATGCACTTCAACCTTCGTCGTAGAGGCCGGGTCGTCTATGATGGATTTCACCTTCTCGTTGGGCACTACAAGATCTTCTCGTGGGACTGCAGTCAGGGCTGCCCAAACCTTGACAGCAAGCGGAATCATCCAGAGGAATCCAAATGCAGAGTGATGGGCGATGGCAACGTAAGACGCCACCAATATGGCTGGAATCTCGGTAGCGATGATTCCTAGCATCGTTGTCGCAGTAACATCGCCGGCATCCATAGTAATAGCATCTTTGGGCGAAATGTTTTCGAAGCTGGAAAGCCTCAAATGGTTGACAGTAATCTTCTGACGCAATCGGGCTGTAGACGGATCAAGTCGGCGCCCTGGTAAAGTAGGCATAGCACGAAGAGCTCTGACTAAGATGCCATTCCGGATGTATTCTTTTTCTGCAATCGGTCCACTGCTGGTGTATGCTTTATACTTCAAACCTGTATCTGGAAAGAAAGCCGTACCCAGCATGTGGCCTTGTTCGTTCCCCTTGTGAAGTGAATTGGTGAAAAAGGTGTCCAGAGTCTTGAGAGCCACTCGATATAGGGGACCACCAGAGGGTAAAAAGAAGGCGAGGTTCAGAATCTGACCTGCTGTGGTTCCGTTGTAGGCTCGTTGAGGCCATATTAATCTCTCAATAAGGGTCTCGGGGGCGACAGCGGCGCCGATATAGCCAGCGAATACACTGACAAGACCAACGGCCAAGGTGGCGTGAGAACCAATGAGATATGGAGCAGCCATCGAAAGATATAAGGAACTGAAGAGTGTGCGATATTGAAGTGAAAATCGGCGGACTGACTAGGACATTAAATAGTGGAATCGGCAAGAAGGGTGGGACATAAGCGATATGATATAACCCGTTTGGGGACGAGAAGGAAAATGCCGAAGTGTGGGGTGTGGCGATGTTGTACAAAACAGATGCGAATCAGCCTCACGACCGCATCTTCCGCACTAAGCGGCAAGAAACCATGCCGCACGAGCACATGCGCAGGATTCTGAATCCTACGAATGCCTAGAACCTTGTGATATACTCCTGGACGAAAGCCTGGAAGTGCATGGCCATGTAGACCAACGCCGCACTCCAATTGTCTATGGAATTGAACGCAGCTTCGAGTGGCAGCAGGGCGCATGCAACTTGGCATATGGAGCAGTCCCGCTAAGCCTAGTTCGGCTAGTGCATCTGCTCCCTACATCCTCTCAAAGGGTAGTCTAGCAATTACTTATCCTCTCCTATTTGGGATTAGTAACTACGTGCCTTTAGAATATCTTTTAGAAAGAGTCTAGTTAGCTAACTAAATTTTATA
>AJFK01000290.1:0-12753 GCA_000467715.1 Hysterium pulicare CBS 123377 | reverse complement strand
GGAGGAGGGGGAGGGGGTTTGTAGATGCTGTGGGGATAGAGGGGTGTTGGGGGAGAAGTGGGATATTTGGAGGTTTGGGGGCAGGTGAGTGGTTTGGTTGGTTGAGGGATGAAAGAGAGGATATGATTTTTGGGGGGGGAATGGGTGTGTTTTAGGTTCGTGAAGGGGTTGCCTATTGAAGAGTACAAAGGGTTCCGCGATAGAGCGTTATGGGGGTTTTTCGTTATGGGATGGTTGGACTCAGCTCAGACAGTGGATTTACCTGCTTTTCCCCCGTGATTGTTATGATGTGTTGATCTGCGAGCTTGACACCGAAGCAAGAACATCGAATCGCCAAATTTACCGATTGTTGTGTGAAGATGCCAGAAACGTGATGATGTTGGGTAAACAGGGTAAGAATAATTGATTGCCTTGAAAGTTGTCAAGAAAACGGGATGCTATGTATAGCTATACCCAATACGTTTAATCGTGATTACAAAAAAGAAGGATGCTGCTGTATTCAGTCATCCAACTTGAAAGTAGTGTGGTATAAGTTTCTTCCCTGCCTCATCATCCCAACTCGCCAACTAACCGCATCAAACACTACTCGTCCTCTCACCCTCCAACCCCACCCTAAACAACCAACCCAGCAACTCCCACCACCGCAGCAGCCATGACGCCCCTCCTCCAAGGATGCGCCGTCTCAGCGGCAGCCGCCTGCACCGTCTTCGTGACGCCCACCTGCCCCGTCAACGTCCCCAATCCAACCTCTCCCTTACCGGGCTCCGGTGCCTGACTCACGATACTGGCGAAGTTGTATGTGAAGACGACGGGGACCCAGGTAGCGACGCCGTTGATCTGCGTCTCGACCCATTGCGTTGTTACCGAGGCGGCTACGGCGGCCGTGTTGAGGGTTCCTGCGGGGCCGGCGACGATTTCGCGGAGTCTGGAGGAAGGGTTAGATTGAGGATAGGGAGTAAAGATACAGGGAGCTTAGATAACTCTGGAGGGTGAATAGAGGGCCTTTGAGGACTACTTACTCTAGGTTGTCTAGGAGAGGATCGGCTGTTGTTTCTGGGCCTGCAGGAAGAGCATTGCTGGAGGGAGTAAAGGTC
Source organism: Hysterium pulicare CBS 123377 (assembly GCA_000467715.1). Lineage (NCBI taxonomy): Eukaryota > Fungi > Ascomycota > Dothideomycetes > Hysteriales > Hysteriaceae > Hysterium > Hysterium pulicare. Next base: position 11,659 of record AJFK01000290.1, on the reverse strand, counting down.
GCTGTTGCGGTTGGTGCTAGAAGCTCTGAAGGGGGTTGAGCGTGAGGGAAAATGACATGGCTGACGGCGAGGGTGGGGAGGAGGAGCGTAGATATTGTTGAGAACCGCATTGTGCTGTTTAGGTTGATGTCTGATTCCAAGTCAAAGAAAGCGTGGGAGTAAGACAATTGACGGTGTCGAGAGGTAGGATTGTTTATTGGGTGTGGTCTTGATTGGATTCCGACTCGTGTCCTGCGTGCCTGAGGAATGCTCGGTACCGTGTCACTGAAACGGTAAACCGTACTTCGAGATGACGGAAGTATTGTTTGTATAGGGAGCCACTGAATTGTAGCGTGGAAGTCTGATTGCTTAGTCCCGAAGCTATGAAAGACTCTGGTTGGTAAAGAGTGGGCGAGATAATCCAGTCCAGGGAATATCTCTAGAGAGCAAGAGTATTGAACGAGTGCCAAATATGTTAACAGGTATCTCCGCCGAAACGAGTGAGTGGTCTCAAACGCGCAGTCAAGGTGCGGCTTTGTTCGATAAGTGAGTGACTTTATACAAGCGTCGGAGTTGAGAGTGGGGAGATATCAGGGAGCCGACAGCGAGAAACGTGGTTGCTGGGCGGAATGATGCAGTAATGACCGTCGATAAACAAAAACAGAAAGGAGTGACTGGCGATGAGCACACGCTGATGGAAGGAATGGACAGCACTTCGAGGAAGCAACGCTCAGAACGCAGCAAAGAAGGTCGGCGGAAGAAAAGGGAGATGTGGGTATCACGATGATTAAGTGAGATGGCAGGGTCCGACAGCAATCGGAAGCTGAAGGGACATGAATGGAAATCCGTGCAGCTGCTGAGATCCCTGCCGCTCTGCATTAGGGGCACTGCATCCGCCAGCCTGATAGGCCAGAACGGGCGCAGCATTCGGTTGCAGAGCTTCTTGTGGACTGGACATCCGCCTCGAGCCGAAAGCCGTTAGCTGAAATTGCTGTACACGCCGCGCTGCAGCTTCCGGGGACCCTTCTTGATTCGCACGTTTCATCTCCCATTTCCCATTTGATACGGCACCACACGCTTCATTTAACCAGGTGCCGTACCTGCGCTCTCGCACACCCAGACACCACCCGCAATCCATCCGCCTTGCACGGCCATCATCTGCTGTCGGTATTCACTTCGAACAAGAACGTCTTGCATAAGCTTTGTTCCTTCGACGGGACCTGACATGTCCTCTCGTATCGGTCGGGAACTAAACCCGCTGAGATATACGGGGCGATGTGCTGCAGGGTAGCCGCCACCCGCCGTTAGGCTTCCTGTGTCGCCCTCGCTACGAGGCCAACGAGAATTTCGCATGAATCTTCCCCTCGTCCCCTCCAAACATTTCGTCGAAATTGTCGTTGTTTCTCTCAGGGTCTGGGATCTGGCTCCGTCGCCCTTACTCTTTGTCATAATATAGCTTGCCCAGTAAGCAACTGATCCTGATGTCTTGTCATGGCTAGATCGTTCGAACCGACTGTGCCTCTTCCTGTTCGCGTCGGTTTTAGAAGGTCTCGACGCGTCATCTAAGAAAAGGAGCTCGCTGAGCAAGCAAAGCAAGTGGATCGTGGCACGGAGAACTGGCTTGAGTGGCGGGTGCGCCTTGGTGTTCAATAATGTTGTTTGATTTGTATTTTGAGAGCATCGCCTTTCATGGCTTCTACTGTATGTACTTTATGCTTGGCTTTTCTTCCTACAATGGTATCGATTTCATCGACCCGACAATACGCTACAAGCACCCTGGTATAGAACATCGATCCCACAGCCCCGGAATAAAAAGAGTAAAAAAGGGCATACAATGCCCTGGAGAAGAGATACAGAAGAAGGGCATGCAAAAAGTAGATAGGCAAGAATGAGACGTCCCCGAATGACCAAAAATGCAGTAAGAGGAGGTAGGAGAAAGAGATGCCGGCCGTCAAAGTATTGGCACTGAATTCCAAAACAAACCACCATTGGTTTCCCCTTTGTGCTCGAATGATGCTATTATCCCTAGAAACGCCGTGATCTCGTGATGGATGACCGCCACCCAGTGCGGAGCCCAAGGAGCAAACGCATTGTAAGGTGATGCAAAACAAACATATGTATAAAGGAAGATGAGGCGCATTGCCAAACTGTGCAAAGAGCTTCCACAACTCTTATAATACGAGTGCCCAGCTGAAAAGGGCAAGCACAACAGGGACATAGGCGATTAATGAGCCCACTGGTGACGAAGTGAATTGGCTCATTGCTCCGCTATGGTGGGTGAAGTTGGGATTGTTGGTCGAATTGTAGATCGTCTGGTTTGGCGCATGGCCGGTATCGAGAGAGAAGAAGTAGGTATGTCCGGTCTGGTTTCCTTGTGAACCCGACGGATCGGGAGGAGTAGTCTGGTCCGGGATTTGGCACACGGAGCTGAGATTTGGGGTCGGGCAGCGGGAGGCATAGTCCTTTTGTCGCTCAGTATCCGAAGAGTTGAAGTATCCTTTTACGTAGGATATTGTCATGACTGTGTCCGAGGATGGAGGCCCTGCTGACCAAAGCGGATCTCCGTTGCTCCAGTGATTCATGAAAAGGCGACCTGGGTTGGTTGGAACGTCGTCCGTCATGTCGTGGAGCCATTGGCCATCGGCGTAGAAAGAGACTTTCCCAGGTGACCAGTCAAACCGGTATTCATGATATTCTTGGTCCGGATTGAAAGGTAGAGCTTGTACTTTATAATCGGACGTGTTGGCGGCGTTGAATCCCTCTAGGACGGACTCAGGGGTTTGGAGCACGAGATTTACGGTTCCTATCGAGTTATTGAATTGTTTCGAGAGAAACTCCATGTCGATTTCCTGAGAGTCGTTGTAGAACTGTACCACTGGTCAGCAGAATTCCAGTCACCCGGGGGCGTGGACCCTACCCAAAAGAATGCGCCGCAGGTCCCTGGCAATCCCGCCAGCTTCATACCGATTCGAAAACTTCCATACAGCATATCCGTGCGGTCTGTCGTGATTTCTGATGCCCCAACCAAGCCATTGCTGTGATCGCTTCGCACCCACATCTGCAGTCCGGGATCTCCGCCAAACGTCGAGTCACCGCTCCATGAGTATTGGTCCTTGATAGGATTCGTAATCACATTTGCTACTCTGAACTCCTTCCCGTACGGCCCTCGTGCATCTTTTGCGGAGACATTGTATTCTTGCGGCCTCCAGCCAACACCAGTAAAGTTGACGGTGTGTAAAAAGTCGTTCTCGATAAGGTCAGTAAACACCTGGTAATCCGGGTCTGATGTCTTGTTGACGGAGAAACCACATTCGCAAAAGGCGTTGCCTTGAAACAATTGGTCAGCAGGGGTTTCTGATAAGGGCGTTGCGCCATGCCCAGCACTCCCACTTACTGAGCCGTGATAAAGCGAGAAGGATCCACGGGCTGACGCCCACCGCTTTGCGTAGAAAAGACATTAGTATGGAGAGAAAGACTAAAAGGTCAGTTTAAAAGAGTGACAGAAGTTGGACGTTAAAAGGAGTGGCAATCCGGCGGCGAAGGCAGGACTAAAGTGGGAGGGGAGTGTTTCCAAAGAATGAACGCACTTTTGATGGAAATCCGGGGGGTCTTGTCAAAACAGCGACGGGGATCCCCAGCTGGGCTAATTGGGAGTTTGAGTGTTGGATCAGCGAATTACGGAAATGCGGCGCCCTGATTGACCAACGGAAATGAGGAACACGAGATTAGTGAAGTCGAAGAGGCAAAGCCCGTTATGCCTAGTGGCGCTATAGCCTCACCCTTGGACCTGTCAAAGCTGTAGACGGCATGAACTACACGCGACACCAAAAATTCGACGGGGGAAGGGGGCGCCGGTCGCGAACAGTGAAAGAAAGAACGGCCGAAGCTACGTAGGAGACGGAGCGCGCAGGCTGCGTAGCTGTCGATTGGTTTTCCAGGCATACCTACGTCCAGATACTGGAAGCATCGCGCGGACAAACGGTCGCGGGAGCCAAAGCAAGGGACGACTGGGCGCGTACATCAAGCACGTGAGAGTTGCTGCCAACAATTTTGCGCTTTGCCCCCATGCTCCGTATTCTCATGGATGGCAAATTGGTAGCAACGAGCATCTTTGCCGGCGCTGTTCCTTGCATTGCCAGGGCTGCCGAATGGCTCGCCTTACGGAAGTTACCAATAATGATACCTAACGAACCCTATTTTAAGCCTTTTTCTCCACGTTGCATCCAGACGTTTGTTGGCTTCGCCGCGACAGACACCATTCGTTATTAGCGCAGGGACACCATCTGTTATTGGCGTAGGGACACCACTCGGACCGATCACGGGAGCCTTCCCCTTGAGGCAAGTTAAGTATACCAACTCTGCTATAGTACGATGGTGCTAAAACACGAGGCCTAATGAAATTTTGCGATACGATTACGATTCCGTGTTCGTTGGAACCGCATCCCATAGAGAATGACTGCGCTAAGAACTAAACCAGGAGAGCTTCCCTGAAGAATTGACCGATCCTATAGGAAAATGATCACGAATGTCCAAACATATCCCAAAAAATGCCCCGTATCCGTCTTCTCCCGCTGAATCGAAATGCAATCATGCCGCTGGCGCCGAATACGGTAAATAGCACATCCAAATGGTCCAACGCCAGTGGGATTTTTGCCGTCAAATGCTTCGTGGGGTATCATCACAAGAATCCAGACTCTGAAAGAAGCCTAATTTAAGACCGTGAAGTCAGCAAACTATCTAGGAGATACGGAGAGATCGGACGGTCGCAGGAGCCCTAAAATATCGACTCACTCACCTAGCAATCTTCTCATCCTCCCGCTCGCGAGGCTCCACCTGTAAACTCGTGTCATACATTTCATGCACATCCCCAGCCGATTGCATATTCGTCAAGATATAGTCCTGCAACTCTGGAACAGGCTGCAAAGGATACGGCACATTCTGATACTGTTGGATATCGCGAATCACCTCAGCCGTCTTCGCACGCTTTGCGAAGTTGATCAAATTCGTCTTCTTGATAAGAGACGGAATGCCGTCTTCAATAAATGTGAGATCGGTGAGGTAGACACCTGCTTGCGTTAGAATCTCGAGAAGGATGCATGGAGGGAAAGACGAACCGAAGAATGGTATGCAGGGTGGGTTCGCCTTGTGTAGCGTGTCTCGGTACTCGGCGAAATTCTTCGTGCTCCCCATAAGCTTGCGCATGCTCTCCAACGTGCTCATTGACCGAGCATTGACAGCAGTCCAAGTTCGGTTTAGGCGGTGAATGGGTGCGGTGCCTAGTGCGGAAATGATAGATGTGAGCGTCGAGAAGTTATTCAGTGAACGGCATTTCTGTCTCTCATTAGAACTAAAGAGCCTTTGATTGCGCTTTTTCAACTTACGTCTGCAACGTTCACGAAATGCTTAATGACAATGACTCGGCGTTTCACATCCTGTTGAGTAAGAATCATCTGTGCGACCCAATTTGTCAATTGATTCGAGTGTAGAATGAGCGCCTTGACGTTTGACGCTGGATCCGGTTCACCAGGAGCCAGCTTCTTTTGCCAGGTCTTGTTCAGACACTCCGTCGGCCTAATCTTCCCGTACAGCCTCGATTCGATTATAGTCAGCTGGCGAGCGAACTCGGTTGGGTCGATGTCGAGGAATTTCAGTTTCTTCATGTTCTTTGGAAGGATGGGGTGCGGAGTTTGAGTGTTGAGCGTGAGTACGAGACGTTTCGTGGGCATGTCAGGCCCACGAGATCGCTGTTCAACTGAGGTCATGAGAGGAGCAGCCCCAGGAGTACTGGTTGTGGCTACATGATCCTTGGCGAAATTATACACCCTCTGAATCAGAATTCTCGCATCTTCATCATTACCTTCCATCCAATAGTTGTCAAACCAACTCTTCAAGATATTGACGACTCGGAACCTTATTGGCTTCTGCTTCTTGTCGACCCAAGTTTGGTAGTCTTCCTTGGCTAGACCATACGGGGGCTGAATACTCCATCTCTTGACAAGCATTTCAAACAACTCTGAAGCTGTTGTGAAGGACCTGTAAGTGAGTAGAAAGGTATTATTAAAGGCAGGATCCAAACGATCATGCCGAGTAAGTTGTTCCACGAGGCCTGTAAGTGTGCCTCCTCGGAGCTGGGGTGGATTCAGCTTGTGATCGTATGATATCTCTCCCTCATGGTCCAGTTTCAAGAACTCGGGGACTTCCTCCACGGTAGTGTTAGGGATGACCGGGACTTCTCCGAAGAACTTTTCGATCTTCTTGCTGCCATTCGTCCTGATAGTTTCTGCCTTCTCTTCAATAGATGTACCTTCGGTGTAAGAGTGAGCTTGAACCATATCTTTCAACATGGGCCGGTTGTTTCCAGAGGGTCCTCGGACATGGAAGTTGGTTACGTCACTGTCGGTGTTCCTGCGAGGATCGTTGCGTACTGCCATATCCGCAAGTGGCACTGCCTCCGAGAGCTGTTGAAGAATACCATACAATTGCGTCGTGCTCGTTTCAAGTTCCCTTGATATTGACCGCACCACATTCATCCGGTCTTCAAGAGAATCCCCTCGAGTGTCGGCCCACTCATCCGCTAATGGTGCTGCAACCCCTTGGCAAGAGATAACTAGTTCTGATACCAAGTCGTAGATCTTTTGTTTGTGGATGCTAAAATCACCGAGTTGCTGGCCCTGCATCATCAAACCCAAAGCAGACAGGTTAAGGGATTCCACCGTCGATATCCACGGTCGGTAAACATCCAGAACCTTTCCTGCGGCATTGCAGACGTTATCGCCAATGACCTGATGGCGATATGGAGTCACAATCTTCTCGCGAACCATCAACTGCTCATCAAGTCGACGGATACCAGAGACGATCATTCTCTTCAAGTCATCGAGCCTTTCGAGCAATCGAGCATCTAGTTTTACTGTTGGTTCAATAAATGGTTCGTAGTCTTCTTGGTCTATGAAACATATCGAAGTTGCTGGATCACGGTCGTCGAGACCGTTGTTTTGCCAGTTGCCGCCAGAGTTACTTCCAACAACAAATCCGGGGATAAGTCGAGGAATTTCCTCACCTCGTTGTTGCCTGGCCACTTCAATGAAAGCGTAGACACCGTTCAAAACGCCATCTGCTTCTTTCAGACACTTAGAATATGAGTCTGGGGGAGGGAAGTCCGCGGCAGCAATGTGAGATGAAAGGACCAGTTTCGAAAACCTTGACATCGTTTCACGGAAGTGAGGGTATAAGGCCTTGTTTGTAGAAATGATGGAAGGATTTCCGGAATGGTTGTCGGTAGTACCAGAGCCAGCAGCCAACAGTAGACGAAGGTGATCAGAGATATCTTCTGCCCTCTTGACGAATTCAGATCGGTCACTATTATTGATTGCTTGACGGTAGCGTTCTACCGCCCGTCGCATATCTTCCACCATTCTGTTCCAAGTCAACGGTACGGGATTTATGTCATCAAAGAACTTTCGAGACATAGCTGAAGGCATTGGGGGGCCGCCAAGGGGGTTGTTGGCAAAGGAAGTGGTTGTAGTGCCGATTGGGGGGATTGTTGATTGAACCGCCGAGAAGCTCATACCATTCGTTTCATTAGACCTATTGACGGGAGAAGTCGCCTTCATGGAGTCCAGTGATGTGGCTGGAGAAACACCGTCCGAGACGAAAGATCGTCGTCGTCGTCGAGGCTGGCGAAATCATGTCAGCATATTTGAATGTTAGACAGACGTTCGGTACTTACCAACGAGCCGTGCGAACCCATCATTCCATGCCCTTCAAAGTCAGAAGCCGAGTTCTCATCGTCAGTATCTTCCACATTGTATCCACCAGCCATAAATTCGGCCGGAGGGCGAGACGAATCAGGGATATATACATTCGTGCGGTCTCTCGGCCCGTTCTCGTTTAGCGAGGGAGTTTCTAGTGGAAGCTCCATGGTACTGACACCAGTGAGGGTGTTGAAGTAGAATAATCTTCCGTCCGGGGTAGCTTGAGGAATCCAAAACGCTGCCTCCTCTTGTTCCTTACTCCCAGTCCCTTCGATAGGCAGCTGAGAAGTATCGTGGCCATTCACCGATTCAGTGTCCGAGTTGGTATAATCTGTTCCTCCCAAAGAAGTCGTCTCAGGATCTTCGTCAATGTCGCCCCCATTCCTATCATCCTCTCCATCATCCGTTGGACGGGGCACAACAGCACAATAATTGCTTGGGAACCATCCACGTACACCATTTATGACTCCATCCCACCAACCACTCTCGAGTTGGGTTATGACTTGAATGATATCTCCTTGTCGGAAACTCAGGCTGGTCCGGTCGTCGGCGTCGTAATCGTACAGGGCCCGGACATACATCCCACCAGGGGGAGCTACGGTTCCGTTGAAACCGTTCATCGTGAGGCCAAGGGTCGAGATCGTCTTCACAGGGTATGCTCCGAGATTCTTCTTTGACTCGACCTGTCCTCCACCTCAGCGCAGTGGCAGACGTGGGGATAGAGGCCTTGTAGACTGCGGGGTCTTTCTCCGGACAACGCGACAACTCCAAAAAGCACCGCCTTACGCGTGCTCTGCTCAGTTATTGACCTAATTCGGGACGGAAAGGCAACGGGGTAGAAGGGTGTGGCACCACCTGGGCGCTGGGAGACGAATTAGATCTCCCACATGGGAGGAAGACTGTTGTTTCCGCGCCTAGGAGTTGTTTATGGCAAATAAAAATTCAGCGGGCACCCTCGAAGATAGAAATAGTCAAGCGAAGGTTGTGAGTGGTTGTTGGTTAGGCGCCAGAAGAGCAGCTGGATTATTGGACTTGGGAGGGAGGAGGGCAAGCCTTGTGGAGAAGGGTTCCACGTGATCGCTGGTTAATTGGAAGCATGCGATGCGATGGGACGCTTGGGCTGGTCTCAGCATCCTTTCAAAGCAGGGGACAATTAACGGACTTTGAACTGTGCATACTGCACTCGTTCATTTGTAGATAGTAATTCAGGATCAGCTGCATTGATGTTGTGCATTTGCGCAATTCGGCTTGCGGGCCAGCATTGCTCCATCTCTCATGTTCATTGTCTGAGCAGTCAAAGAAGTTTGGTTTGTCTGACGCGCAGAGCGTGGGTTGCCGAAAGTCCAAACCAACCACCCCTCGACGATTTCGGAAAGCGAACGTGACGTCTCCTCTGTATAACATCGCTCTAGAAAAAATCGTACGAGCTGCAATGGTAGAGGACTGAAAAGGCAAGGGAACGATCTCTTAGAAATATAGCAGCCTGGCTCGGTGAATGTTCATGGAGTCATAGTAACACGATCTCCTATTCTGCAGTTGTACACTGCTAGGTTGGATGCTCTTCCTTGCGGGTCGCGTGGAGTTTCTTTGAGCTACGCCCTTGAATCCTTCGTAACATGCTTCAGCAACTTCTCAACTCCGATAATCGTCGCAAATTGTTCAAACGAGAGGTTACGCTGTGCGAATTAGTCTCAGTACTAGTCTGTGTTATGCAACAAGCAAGTGATATGTGATACGGCTTCTCTAAAAAAGAAGGCATGGAAATCCCCCAAAAGAAGTTAAAGCTCCGAATGAACATGAACTTGAGAGTCAGGCAGGAAGCCGTGCCCACCGAGGGCTGCATTAACTCTCGCGTGGAAGCGGAAGCAATGTGCTCCTGCGACGATGGCGTCAAACGATTTCAAGGGCCCTTCGAAGGAAGCCACATAACTCCCGCGAGTCGTGCGAGTTATACAGACTTCAAACACTCCATGCGTATATCTCACATGTATGGCGATAACGGGACACACGTGGAGATCGCGTGGGCTTCGGTCAGTGTCCGCTGGAAGAGGAAGGTTGGTTTGCTTTGGCTTCATCTGTTATCGCCAACGGCTTCCCAGCGCCACGGATGGGATACAAATGATCTGCCATCGTGCGCCCTCTAATCACCTGAAACAGGGAGTATGAAGCGGTCCTTCACCTTCTATTTCTAGAGCATTGCGAGAAACGTTCTAGCGCGGGGGTGACGGTGAATAATGTCTCCTGTTGCGATAGTGGCCAAGGGGGTTGAGGGGCCCTTAGCACAGAGGATGGTCGCTACCTATCTACCGCCCACGCACACTACCCACCATGTCCTCGACAAAATTGCTTCATTTTGTATGAACAAGACCGAACGTTGGCGGGTCAATTGTGATTTTGCCGACAAGCTCGGCCCTGGCAAAGGATCATGGACCTACCTAACATGGGACCTACCTAACATGCTTCCCGAGATCCCCGATGAGCCGGAGCGGGGAATGAGACAGACTTCAAATTGTCGCTGGTGTGGAGTTACTAGGGCGCCCTTCTATCCTCAGGTTCTCTCTTGGCTTTGTTCCACCCTTTCAGATACAAAGATGATGCAACAGGCAGACCAGGCACAGCTAGCACCACAAGACTGCTGCAATGCCTCCTCGTCGCTTCATGCAGCACTGGGATGAGCTAAACTCCGGGGAAGCTTGATCCTAGCCCGCTAGTCCGGGTTCGCTGGTGCCAGGAACAAGCAGAAGACGCCGTCGATCTCATCCCAGCTGTGAAATTACTCGCGACTGCAAATTCCCTTCCTGACTTGGCAATTTGGGAGTGATATTGGCGTCATAGCCTGAGGTGCTGGGTGGTCTGACGAGGCTGCCCCTTTTCTTTCTCCCTCATCTTTCTTTCAAGTGGGCTGGTGGGGGCAAGCCATCCCCAGCCACAGCAACCCCTCCGTGGGAGAGTAAATTATTCCAGGTAACTTATCCAGGTATCTGTGCAGTTTTGAGCGAGGGACAGTTGGCGGTGTGAAGTGGCTCATGGCGGCCTTTGGCGTACAGCTGGCCGACGTGAATACCTAGGTATGCTATGTCTTCAAAAGGAAAGAGTGGAAAGGAAGATGCAGCATGTTAACGGAAACTCATACCGCTCTTTGGACGAACGCCGTGAAACCCGTCCTGCTTAGAGTGCGGTTGCACAACCGGCTTTTTGTAATGGACAAAATCCTTTTTGACGTGAGATAGCCTCAAATGTACTCGGGGGGAAATGGTTGGACACGGCTGTGCCATGTAGCAGCAGAGTGTCAGCGCATCAGAACCAAGAATAACCTCTCCCAAGGCTCGTCATGGCCCAAAGTGGAAATGCAGACAACAAAAGGGGAGCAAAGGACTGACTAAGATTCTTTGAGTGCCAACCCCTCACTTCCTCGTCGCAGCAGAGATGACACGCGGATGCAGATAGCTTCATAACATGTGCGCGTAATACAGCACTTCCTAATCGATCAAAAATTACCTGGTCATCATCCCCAGCCACTCGCCGCATGAGATAGCCCCGCTGTGTTTGGGCTGAAAGACTGAGTGCCTTCCCCCCCTTAACGTTAGTTTAGCGAGGTTGCGCCCTCCAAACAAAACTGCATCTCGTCTGCCCTGCAACTTTCACTCCATCTCAACTCGCCCGCCCCATCCTCATCGTGAAATTTCACTCTCGCCCTCGTGGCCCGTTACCCTAACCTCTATTCTTCCACCGGACTGTCGCCGGTGTCTTCCGTTCTATGCGCCTTATCACCACGCGGAATGAAAGAGTACACCTGCCACGACAACCAACCGTCACCAATTTAACGTCCACGCGCGCTCGGCTGGCAGGACATTGTTGACACCAAAGCTTTGAGCGATCAACTTCCAGGAAGTCGTTTCTATGCCCGCCGCAGCTATGCCCATCGCCTC
>AJFK01000289.1:0-86051 GCA_000467715.1 Hysterium pulicare CBS 123377 | reverse complement strand
GCCTCCGCCTCCTCGTCGCCCTCGGCGACTCGCAAGTCTGCCTCCGCCCCCGAGAAGAAGTACAAGTGTCAGTTCTGCAATCGCGCGTTCAGCAGAAGTGAGCATCGCAGCAGGCATGAGAGATCGCGTAAGTTCTGTAACATCCTTCGATGAATGTAGTCGGATTTAGAGTTGTAGTGTTCGCTGCAAGTCGCGAGACGCGATGCGGGGAAGACAGAAACAAAAGTGCTAATGCCCCTCATCTACACAGATACCAAAGAGCGACCTTTCAAATGCCTCAAATGCCGTAGCACATTCGTGCGCCGTGACTTGTTGTTGCGCCACGATCGAACCGTCCATGCCAAAGATGGTGGTGTCCCTCTCCACAGCGAAGTCAAGCGACGAACAACCACGAAGGCGTCTGAGTTATCGGTGCCTGGTCCATCCAAGACATCGATGCCAATTGACACCGCTACACTTGAGCAGATAGAGGCTAGCAGCGATGGGATGGTTGACATTGAAACCGCCGCCATGTTGATGACCGACTTTCACCACAAGGCCATGGCAAGCCAAGAGCCAGAGATCGCAGGCGAAACACCACAAACCATCATCTCCCCGAACGGTCCTGCTCTGTTGGAGCCCTCAGTAGCGTATGCTCCTGGAGCCGTGTCCCTGCCCCAAATGCCGTGGGATTCCATGTTGCCACACTCAGTGACCGAGCCAAAGGCACACTCGATCTCGTCCAGCATTTCTGGTTCCCAAGACTCACACCCGGCTTTCAACAGCGCAAGCGCAATGGCCCAACATCCGCATCAGCTACCGCCTATCATGGAGCGTCAAATGTCTGGTAGTGATGCTCTCGCTCCATCGTTTCAGTCGATGAACAGCTCGATGCCAGTGTCTGGTCTTGCGACACCTGGAGCACTGTCACCGTACCCATCTATGTTGGGACCCGTTTCACCTGTCGACTACCGCCGGTCGCCTGGTCCCAGTCAGGCGCTGACGATGACAAAGGCCCCGCAGATAGAGTCCGAGGAACAGTGTGCAAAGATCTTCGAAAATATCAAGACATTCGACAGCGAAAATGCCCTTTTGGATACCTTCCACTTACCTAGCTTGAACACGTTGAACCGGTTGTTGAAAACGTATTTTGATCTGTTCCATCACCACTTGCCGTTCCTCCACCCAGCCTCGTTCCAGCCAACAGAGGTATCCGCGCCGCTTCTCCTGGCTGTTCTGTCTATTGGTGCACTGTACATCTTCGACCAAGATCAGGCTTATATGCTTCACATCGGCTCCAAAGTCCTAGTCAACCAGTTTTTGCAGAATAAGGAAAATTTCAGTTCTCGCAAGTGCCCCTTGTGGACCATGCAAGGCACGCTCTTGAACATGATCTTTGCAAGTTGGAGCGGTGATCCAAAAGGCTTGGAGTGGGCTTGTTCAATCAAAAGCTTACTAGCCAATGTGAGTTGTTTCTTCCAACACTTAATATTCTAGTCGCTAATCTATCTCAGATGGTCGCTGGAAACAGGTACGAGCTCAAGCTTCGAACAGAAGCACGAGAAGGAGCGCAGCCCAACCACGAGGAGTGGATTGAAGATGAACAGTGTCGGCGAACGTATTATGCTGTGTACATCTTCTTTGGCTTGCTGACGTTGACTTACAACCATACGCCAGCCATGGGATTCAATGAATTCGACACTCTGGAACTCCCGTCCTCTGAGTCTCTCTGGAACATGGAGGTATCCGATGAAGAGTCATGGCGTGAAAGCCTGGCCACTTCTAAAATCATTACGTTCCGTCAGGCGCATGATAATCTCTTCCAGGGCGATCCGGCTCGTTACAGTGCCTTTGCAACGCGTGTAATGATCAATGCCCTCTTCCTAGAGGTATGGTATCACAAACGCAGTCCTGAGGCACTCCAGGATGTTGTGACTGAGTACAAGCTCCGTCTTGCTCTGGAGACGTGGGAGAAATCTCTCGAGCTCTGTGAGCCCGAGACTGTCGTTGTCCAACTCAGCGCTCCTCACAAAGGACATCCTCTCATCTTCAACGCCATGGCCATGTATAGAAACACTCGTGCGCGTCTTGTCGTAGATTTGAAGTCGGTCCAAGAAGCTCTACGATACCACGACTCGTACGAAGTTGCTGCTGCGATGACTAACGCCCGGGATAAAGTCCATCGCTCCCAGGAAATGATCAAAGTTATCCAAGTATGCTTTGACTGCATCGAAGTCGCGGCAGTGCAGGGTATTCGATGGGTCGCAAGAACTTCTGCTACCAATTGGAGTATAGAGCACCCTCTCTGTGGCATGGACCTTATGGTTATCCTTACTTTGTGGCTCTATCGTCTGGAACACGACGAAGAGCCAGCCACAGAAGAAGAGTTAGCCATGTACAACAAGTTGCGAAACCTCTTCGACGACGATTCTGTGGATGTGTATGGCGCTAAATTGAGCTCCACTGTGGCTCGTCTTTGGGGAAGCATGATCGACGAGGTCGTTGTTTGGGGGTAAGCTACTCTCATCATTCTTTCATTAGCATTGACTAATCCGTTCGCAGTATTACGAAACTTATGGGTGAGGCCTTCAAGCTTCATTCGCAAGCCCTCGTCGGATATGAGGACGCAGTTTCCTCGCGGTCTGGATCTGCCACCCCTTCTATGGCATCCCAAGGCGTACAAGTTTTGGAGATGCAGGTGGCATACTAATACACATCTAATGCTTACTTTACGAGTTTCATGAGGTCTTTCCTTCCAATCATGGTGGTTCCCTTTGCTTTTTCCTTCAAACTTAGACTGGTCTTTCCGATTCTGTCTCTAGTCATCTCCTCTCTGCATGTGGGAGCATGGCAAGGAGTTCGAGTGGGTTTCTTTTGTTCTGCATATACGGAGTGTTTCATCTCCTTCTTTGTTCATCCTTTTGAGCTTGATTTTTCCATTTCAAAGCACGGGGTGATAATGGCGAATCAGGTGTGGGCTGGGTCGAGGCATTATACAAACTCGAGCTCGGGCTCTTCCGTTGGTCTTTGCCTAGACCTCACTAATATCTCTCTTACTCTCTCATACCCCTCTGTCTTCCCTAGAAGGCGCTTTTTACTGGCTGGCCACACGATCGTGATTTTCACCCCTGTTCGTTAGCTAGCATTATTGCGGCACTCTAATACTTTTCTCCTCTCTGCTTTTTCTTTTTCTCTTTGGTCCAGGCCTTGACTTTACCTGCATATACCATATTGTGTGCTTGTTCCTGCTCAGCTGTTTGCTTCTCTCATCTTGCTTTTGTTCGTCTGAGGGTATGTCACGGTGGCAGTTAGGCGCAAGTTGCGCTCAAATTTGTTCAGTGGCGGAAGGAGGCAGGTGTGCGGACCTGAGTTTGAAAAATAGTCCTGTATAACTAGCAAAGTCACTTCTGGTATTATCGGATTTGCCCTTTCATTCATGAGTTGAACCATCAGAAATGTGACATCGGTTGTATACAGAACATCTAAGTGAAATACTTCTGCTTGAACTCGTTAATCCCAAACGATGCAGAAAATACGAATAGCACTACGAATGAGGTCTAGCATAAGCAAAGCGCCGGCTGGGACCCGTGGACGTGAATTGCTTGGCAATGCGCTAAAATTTCTCCGCTCGGCAAGCCAACCTCGAAATTTTGAAAAGTTTACCACGCCCAGCTCCAAGCCGAGATAATACCTCTTCCAACCCCAACAATCCATTGGACTTTACCTATAATATATTCAATTCGCAAAAGTCACCATGGCGAAGGATATAACAGACAAAAAGGACAAGAGGGAGCGAAAGGAGAAGAAAGAGAAGAAGGAAAAGCGTTCAGAAGTCGATGGTGTGGTGAAGAAAGCCAAGAAGGAAAAGAAGGACAAGAAGTCGAAGCCTGCCGTGAATGGAGATTCCACAGAAGCCCTCGACTTAGCCCTTACCAAAACAGTCAGCAAGCCTAAAGCGGAGGTTGACGAAGACGGCGATGTGGATATGGATGTGAAGGTGAGGGATGTGCCTCTTGGTGCACTAGTACCCTTCGCATTTCCACTGGCGGAGAATGAGAAGGAGATGAAGAAGATCATGAGAACTATCAAGAAGTGTGAGTACTGCTAGTCTTTCGCGATGCATAAAATGCGCCCGAAATCCCCAAATCCGAAAATACCCATTCTTTTATGCACTTGGCGGCCTCGCGGATGGTGTGTCTGCGGTTGCTCCTTCTCAACTTTCAATCTCCCAATAATTCCTACTCTACACGGCAATAATAGCCCACGAAGCGTCTATTGACAACCTGTTGGGCTGGAATTCAATTCGGATTGATTGCAAACATACCATCAAAGAGGACATTGTTTTTGGCACCTCCTCTATAGCAATTCCGAGAACTCGCAGAGACCGTATGGTCGTTATTGGCAGGAGTCGGCAAATTTGAGATGCTAACCCGGAATGTAACAGCGGCAAAAAACAAGACTCTCAAACGCGGAGTGAAAGAAGTCGTCAAAGCTTTACGCAAGTCAGAGAGTTCGAAACCCTCCTCCTCCGACATCACAGACCCTTCCGCAGTCGTCGTTATCGCAGCAGATATCTCACCGATGGATGTTATATCACATCTCCCCGTTCTCTGCGAAGATCACAATATCCCGTACATCTACGTGAAGTCAAGGGCTGAGCTCGGAGAAGCCAGCAGCACGAAACGACCCACAAGCGTTGTTATGATAGGAAGGGAGCGAGGAACGAAAAAGGGCGGCGACACCAAGGATGACGATAAACAAGATTTCCTGGAATCATATTCTGGTTTGGTGCAGGTAGTTGTGAAGGCATCACAAGGAGTCAAGAAATGAAGGGAGAAGTCCCGGCAAGAGCTTTCCTGTATTCATTTAAGCCACTATTTCGAGAGGAGATCTGGAGTACGGCGTACAAGGTAGCGGCCTGGGATTTGTAGCTTTCAAAAGTTGGGACAATGTACTGTGCCTATGCCCGAGGCTGCTGAAAACTCGCTTTTCGATTACCCCAGGTAATACGAAACTTCTATGGTATTGATGGGGGAATCATAATGAAAACTTCATGTCATGTGCGTATTGTCAAGCGTCGGCTCGTCCTAACGTACAGCGATGAGTTCGCCTTTGCCAATCCTGCTGAATTCAATTTCTTCAACGTCGTGCAGATCCGCTTCCGCATTTAGCTATCGCGTGCCATGTATTTTTGTGTGAGACGTAGACATAATTTTGACCTCAGCAAGATGTTTTCAAGGAAGAATGCACACGACCATTGTCAATAGGAACGCCAGAATAATCTTACTCTCCAAAGGTCAGATGGGTGCTATCCCTAGAGTCATAAACTGCAAGGCTTGTTACACCCTGTGGCCAATGAAAGACGCTCACCATTTTCCTCATTGAGTATGGCTTCTAATCCCCACTTTAAGGCATCAGTACCTACTTGCACTATGAAGCATAAAGACCATCCCTACTAACCTTCGCACAACCAGCGTTATCTGATTTCTTTGTTGTTACTTAGGTGTGCACATATACAAAGCCCATCGCAAACAGATTTGCTCAAAGATTTAATCGTCGAATCCAGATTTTTCACATTGTGACTCCCTTCCAACATCGTTTCACGATGACTACAAATCAGACTACCAGACCAACGGGCAACAATGGAAACGAAGTATTCATTCGTGGCTTCGAGGAGACTTCAAAGATAGCTAGCCAGTTGTTAGCGGACGAAACTGCAGCTTCTAGTATCAGGACTATTATGATTTTTGATGATGGAGAAGAAGAAGTAGAAGAAGATGATGATAATGGTAATGAAAGATCAGATGCAACCAAGGATCTCGAGATGAACCAGGTTTGCGAAGACATCGCAACGATGCTTAAGACAGTTTGTCGAAAAGGAGCGCTAGAATCGTTCAGCTGGGGCGGATACACGAACGACAGTGAGATCGTGCGGACCCAGGCATTTTGGGATGCTTTATGGGCCTCTGCGACGACGTTGAAGAGACTAGATCTATCATTCTATACCCATGAAGTTCATGAAACTGCGAGTCTCATCTTCTTATCTTCATCTTCCCAACGCTGACCTCCATCAAGGCTCCACCCCCACAATCGGTCTCGTTCCCGAATCTGAAGACTCTCAAGATTGACGCAGCTGGCGCACATGGTGATGACGGTGCTGCAATCGAACAATTACTACAAAGCAGTCCTAATCTAGAAACTTTGATCCTGAGCTTCCCTAGCTGTGACCTAGAAGGGTGTCGACTGAAAGGCATAACTTGGGACTTCGATTTCCCTCATCTAACAACATTCTCAATCAGCGCCTACAACTCAGAGCCAGAAGCGTTCTCGTCATTTCTCGCCAGGCATCCGACGATATTGAACCTCAGCCCAAGTCTACAATCAGATTACGGCGAGGAATTGGGGCTCACTGATACAATCTTACCAATCCTCCACTCCCTGCGTATATCGGGCTATGGACGCCTGGGCGGCCTTGTGGACTTCCTTTCACCTTCCGCAGCGCGACCGATTGAGCATATCCGCCTCGACAATACTTTTCCCGCCCAGCTCAAGCATATTCCGAATGCAGCAAGGACATTGAGATGTCTGGAGCTCTTTCCGGGTGTTTTGATATGGCGAACGTCGAATGCAAGGTTTGATGATCCAGACGATGCCGATGAGGAGCAGCCAGCTGTTAGCATTTCTGATGCGGTCAAATGTCTCTTGCCACAACTGCCGAGTCTAAAAGAATTCGGAATCGATCTCGAGACGGGTAATACTTCCTGGCGGGACGAGAACAATGAGTGGCGCAATCCAGATCCGATGGACGAAGATGATCTGGTAGGTACTCTTGTTCAATATAATAAAAAATTGGAGGCGTTTCGATACTAACAGCTGGTTAGAGAACTATGATCCGACACCTACCCAGCGAGACCAAGATCCAGGCCCTACGAATGTCCGATGAGAAGGGAAAGCCACTTTCAGAGGACTTCTTGGATGACTTTCCAACGGTCCCGGATAGTTTGGAGTACATTGGGTGGCATACTCAAAACGGCAGGTTGCTATATCGACTTGAGAGATCGCATGGAAAAATCAAAGCGGTAAAATGTGAGTCGGTTCGAGAAATCAGCACGGAGGATGATGAGTTTTGGAGTGAGGAGCGGATACTGGATTATAGGTGAATTATCGCCAGCGGGTTCTTCATGGTGTAGAAAGGCTCTAGCATGAACTTGAACTAGAAGAAAAGCCGATCTGATATTGAGGGATCCTTTGGAGGATAGTTTGTTTGAGGAATAGGATAGGTTTCTGCATTGCAATACCGCTGAGGTATGCTTCGACAACCAGTCGAAGGTTGATATATTCAGCGTAGCAGTTTGCACTAGACCAAGTAGCTTATATGCCTTTTACCGCGTTTCGGGGATAATATAAGTACCACTTTCTTGAAACCTGATTTTTAGTATAAGGAAAGTAGCTAGAGAAAATTATTATATATTCTAATAGTAATAACTTAATGATTAGATATATATAGAGAAGTAAAGTAAATAGTAAGAGGCATAACAATACCTCTCCGAAAAATTTGTTGCGAGATGTCGAAAGTTCAACAGCCTAAAGAGTAGTGGTTTGAACGGGCAAGTCTAACCGACCCGACGGTTTTCCTAGATCCAATACCGTTTCCTTCATCTTCATCCTACTGAAGTCCAAGCCATCGCCTAAACCAGAGTGACAGCAATAATCTTTACCTCTGTGCCGCTCCGTGCCTCGATCAGTTTGATACGCCTCTAGCTTAGGAAGTAAACCAAAGGCTACAAGCTCATTGAATGCAGGAGCAGCTCCCGATACGAGCAGCAGGTTTCAAGAGCTATTATCGTGGTGTTCCTCTGTTTGTAGCATTGATGACTATCATCATTGGGGTTGCCAATTCCCAAATTCGCTCACCGTTCATTTACAGGCTCCTGGTTCATCTCAGGAGGTAAACAGGCTAACCATTCACTCGAAATGGGGTAGAACTTAACGTCCATTCTTCTGTATTACCATCATCGACATATAGTTTTCAATCATTATAAGCCCTCGAATGTTATTTCATAGTCTGCTTTTTCATTCATTGAGTCTATCTCTTTTCTTGCTCTAAGTCTTATTGCTAGGCAGCAATGGGTGCTAGTGAGAAGAGGACGTGTCGCGTTGATGACTTTCTATGTTGCCGAGTGCAACCGAAAAGAAAAGTCCACTCAGGGGCAGTCCCTGTGTATCACGCGTTTGCACTGCTTAAAATGTTCTCATTCACGAAGACGCCCGAACGGCCCGCGTATCTAAACATCATCTGGACTTTCACTCGAGGGTATGCCTACTTATGCTCTCACCGCCACACTCCAAAGACCTAATTCTTTACTTCCACCCACCACCATCCGGGCTGTCCTTGCACCATGGACCGACCAAGACGCACTTACAGCGATTTCCGGGCACGAGAAAATGCGCCATTTCGGACCCAACCGCTTCCAGATCAAGAGTCAGATGAAGAGATTGAGAATGACCATGATCCTACCCTGTATCACACACCGGGTTGGCGCTATCCACATACTTTGTCTTTTATGGGAGACTATACGGTCGCTGATGAGGAGAGGATGATCAACGAATTTGATGCATTACAAAATCAACGTATGTGTCCCTCATCATGACAAACATCAACACTTTGAAGTAGTTCTAATAAATCCATAGGACGGTCCTCTGCCCCGGCTCAGATCAATTTGACAGTGCCTAGGCGTTCAAATGGAGTTCGAGCAGTTGTTCAAGATCTGTGAGTAGTTTTAATATGTCTCTTGAGGGCCCTTCGTTCCATTTTGATTAGAAGAAAATGTGGTCTAACTTTTGTCAACTATAGTGTGGGCCGCGGTATTAGATGGGCTAGGCTCTCCTCATCTCCTGCTCCAGATTCTCCCACACAGGAACTTGTTTCGGGCCATGGCTGGTTCCGTGCCGGCATAACGGAACCTGAGCACCCTGGGGCTGTGCTGCCAGACTTCCAACGTATGCTCCCAGGAGATGACCAAGAGTCTCTCGCATCGACGGATCCATTCAACGACCGAGAAGAAGGGGATGACCACATATCTCTCCCTTCAACAGACTCTTTCAATGACGGAGAAGACGATCCTCGAGCTCTAACTGCCGTTCTAGAACTTAGAGACGTTGGAGGAAATGTCGAACAACAATTCTGTGGCCGGGCTCGGGCATCAGATGGAAATTCGACAGTTGGAGGTGGCTCTCGAGAAACTGTACGATATCCAATACTGCCTACCTCTCGTGCCGATACAGAGTCGGAGCTAGACATTCCAGTCGAATTTCCATTGTCCTCAAATAGCCACGAAGCGCTTGCTGTAAATTCGAGGCAGCAGTCTTCCTCGAGAGTTTTTCTAACGTCAAACCGGCCGCGCCGATTAAGGTATACTGTTCGTCGAGGAGTTGAGGGTCGTGAAGTTGACCGAACATCCTCGACTAGAGTAACGCATGAGACGGGTGTACGCTCCGGCTTTGACGCATATGTACATGATCTGATGATGGAACCTGATCTTCCCATGATCCCAGAAGATATGTCTGCTACGACCGCATCCATCAATCGTATTCCGGCCAGACCACGCCGTCGCATATCACTCGGTCCGGTCATCCCTATCGAGAATCGAGAACTATACTGGTCCGAACACGAAGCTCTACAGACCCAATTCCGCCGCAACATCGCCCCTCACGGTCTCCGCGGTAGCTCAATAAGTCCCGACCGCGAACGCTTCCTCCCACCAGAGCGTCGCTCCGCCCACCCTCGGAATGCTCGCTCCCGTAGTCCGGCAGAGGAGGAATCTCAAGTCCGAGATGCACGTATGCGTGACCAACTAGAGCGGCTGAGAGAACCACCACCCCTCGATAGGAATTTCTTACGAGGACATAGGACCAATTCATATTATCGCCCGCTACCAGCTCAAACGAATAATCCTATAGAACTCATGAATGAGCGTCAGCGTGAGCAGACTCGTAGATTTGCTCAGCGCGCTCCTCAAGCTGCCACCATGGGTCTCATTACGGTTATTGGAGAGCATACTCGTGAACTTACGGACGAAACTCGTCAGGAAGCCGGACGTAGGGCTCGTCGTCGTGGTGCAGCGAACCAGTTTGGAACTTTCGGGCCCCCACCGGCGGTGACAACCACTACGGAGATCGTTCACACGGATGAGATAGAAGTTCGTGCTAGAGGACGTCCTCGGCGACAACAGCGTCTTCCCGATTCTTCAGATGGACGTAACAACTCGCCGTTTCATACTGCTTACTAGCGAGCTCGAGCGAATGGGGATAGAGGTTCTGGAGCTAGAGAGTAAGATAGTGTAGTGATTCGGGTGACGACAGGCTTGCCGTGGGGTTCTGAGTTGTGACCGATGTTAGAAAGGGTATTACGATATCTAGCGTTGGGCGATCATTACGTGTAGGTGAATGGTATGATGGAATATCGTGTCTAGGAGAGTTACGGGCCTTGTAGCTACAGTCACTTTGATATTCTGCTAGCATGCATTCGGGACTATTGTCTTTACCTTATCGTTTCACTTCCTAGTGAACATGCTGTGACCATGCTAACACTCTTTCAGCGCAGCTGAGTCTCGGTGCCAAGTTCAAACCTGACTTTAATACTGTATACAAACAAAATACTATCGTTTTTCTCAAGGTCTACTTTTCTATGTTATAATTTTCTACTAAATATTTTAACACTAATTTAGAGGAAAGAGAAAAGGCTCTAGATATTTCTACTCGCTCCCATCGAGTTGCTTTAATATTGACCACGTAGCTCAGAATGGTCTCGATTTCCACACGGGAAAGTAGTATGTCACCTCGGGTTTAGAGCAGTTCAAATAAATAGTCCAAACCCTTTTCCATTAACAGTCACCTTTAATTACTATAATAAGTCATGAGTTTAGGAAATTTCACTTATGGCTAAAGCATCTAATCATGAATTTCTGTCATTATTGGCTAGTACACAATGCCAGCGATTGAAGTGCTATCGAGAAATATACAAACGCCAATTTTAGCTCAAGCTTAAAGAGCTATTAGCAAGGATATTTCCATCACTAACGCCAATGCTAAGATTTCCAGGCGCTCTGTTGGTTTCAAGCCAACCTGCGCAACACCGAATCCGTAATGAGTCGTCCCAAGCGGGCTGTAGAAATGCCCCAAACGCCATACTGTATGCAGAACCCCAATTCGCCATTTTTTCACGTTACACACAATCATCAGATGCCCAAGGAAATTATCTTGAGCTTTAAGTCGCAGCAACCATAGGCAGACTCGCATTCTTCCCATCACCCCTTCTCCTCGCCTCAGCTCCGGCTGCAGATGTCCGCATAAACGGTGGACTACTCGACGAGCTCGGATTCGGAGTTATGGGTAGAACGAGAGCGTACTTATGATCGCCCTCGGAATCGTGCTCATCGTCGCTGGTGAGTTGAGTAGATGGAGCGTCTTCTGAGTCGTATGCGGCGGTGTCTGTTTCGGGTTCGGAGGTTTCAGTGTCGAAGATGATGGTATGAAAGTCATCTGGTGGTGGTGTTGGGTAGTAGTGAGTTTTGTCTGGTGGCGGAAGAGTAGTGGGAATGTCAACGTTCTGGACTTGCTTTTCAGTGGCTGACTCAACGGTGAGAGGGAGTGGAAAGGTGGGTGGTTCAATCGTTGAACTTGGAGGAGAGGGAAAGTCCTCGTCATCCGAGTCAGGAGGGAGTGGTATTGCTGCAGCGGTATTTGTGAGTGAAAATTTGGCTTCAGCCGGAAAGGTTGTCTCTGCTGGAGGAAGTGGTGGGTCCCTTAGAGACGAAACTGCAAACACTTCCGTAGCTTTTGTGCTCGGTATCGGCGCCTGAGATATCGCATCATCGCAAAGCTCGTAGAATAACATGAATACGCCATCTTGACTCAGCACGTTGTCTTCGGAAACACGGGAGACGTCGTCGTCGCTTAAGCACCACCAGCATTCCCGTGGTTTATCTTCGTTCTCTTCACCATTTTCCTTAGGCGGAGAGGTAGCTCCCGTCCAAGAGTGTTTCCTGTAACATATGTAATGACCATTTTCATGACGGCCATAATGTGTGATCGCGGCCTTGAGGCTATACTGAAAAGGTGAAGATGTGGTAGCTTCTACTTCGGTAGAAGCGAGCATCGATGTTTTGGGATCCTTTGACCATTCTTCAATTGCTTCATCCGGATCTTCCGATTTTGACGGTCGACTTCCCAAACACCAAGATCCAAAGTCTAGATCCCTCGGGAACTTGACTTGGGCGTAATTCTTCTGCTGTGCTCCGGTGAACTCGTCAAAAACGCTACGATTGACGTGGATGACTAATGACTTGGGAGCTCGTGCGACGACGGCCTGCCTTGACTTTGTACTAGATACCCAATTTTTCTTCGGAACCTGGCATTTCTTGATTAACGTATTGTCGGCAAAGTCGTCATCTTCGAGAGCCTCTTCAACGGCCTGTAGGCGAGTAGTAATGTTGTTACGCAACATTTCCGGCATAACGGCTCCAGTCTTTTTCATGAGGCTTGTGAGCGTGTCCCGTGTACGGAGAAGGGTACATTTCGCACAATCAACTCCTTCAATGAACTCGAGACTTGTGTATGCATCGAGGCAGTCGCGTACGTCATACATCCAAGCTCGCCCCAATGGTACTGTGAGGCAGTTGAAGGGAATGAGCGATAAACCTTCAGTATAGCCACATCGAATGCACCCAACTCGTTGTGCTAACAAGCCATCAAGAGGGTTTTGAAGTGCCTTCGATATTTCCACAGAAGATATTTCGGACTTTGGTCTCCTCTTGTCTTCATCGAGCGCTCCTTTCTGTGTTGCGGCTACCGAGCTATCGATCAGAGTTCTTGCTTCGAGCAACCCTGTAGCTGTTGAGCTTCCCAGAGTTTTAGATGCCTTCATTACTTCCTTATCCAGCTCATCAAGGATCTTTGAGTAATACTCCTGGGCGTCCTGTTGTTGAAAGCTGCTCATTGACTTGAGCTTGGCCGGGGTCCATAGTCGCTGTCCATAATTCTCAGGATCGTTCAGTTTGTTGATTGTGTCGAAAAGCGCGCCATTTGTGGTATCTTTAGACAAACCTCCATACTGCGAGGTAGCTCGTGAGAGGTATTGTTTTAGGGAGGGTAATGATGCTAGACCCTTAAGAAAGATCAGCACGTTATCTTTGAGCCATGAAGCGCAAAAATAAATACCTGAATCACGCTGTTCTGATAACAAGAGTTGTCCCAGTTTCCCAAACCCGGAGGCGTATTACTGGAGCTGCCTTTCAAAAGCATACCCATTCCGCGGAGTGACCGGTCACCCTGAAGACCCTTCAGCAAACCCTGCCCATCAAGGCCAAAGACCTTGCGCAAAACCTCGCTCTTGGCCGCCTGCATATTTTCAGGTTTCTTCTCCTCGCTGGGGTCGCTGTCGTCTTCGCCGTCATCTAAGATAGTCTGACCCCGAAGAAAGACTAGTCGTGCCGGTACCAGGAAAACGAAGCTATTCCATGCCATGCCCAGGAAAGAATGGAGCCACAGCCAGACTGGGAAGCCAACTAGTTCGAAGATCTTAAAGAGGACATACAAGCCTACGAAGAAGGCAAGCAGCTTGGATGTCGGGGAAGTGGAAGAGTCGGGCGTGTGTGCGTAATTCGCTGTGTGGTAACTACTTTGGTAGCTCATGTCGTGAACGGTGAAGGTTGTGGTGAAACTAACGGAGATGAGGTGTGGGATGGGCTTTATCCTTTCGGCCAACGCATGGGATTTCGACGCTTACAAGGCAAACTGGCGGAGGGAGTAGCTTTATACGGCATCGAGAGGAAGAAGAAAAAATGAATGTCTTGAGTGAAGGGTTGTTGTGTCAAAATTGTTGAAGTGTCTTGCAATCGTCGGGGAATGAGGCCGCGTCGTTCGCCGCAGCCTTTCAAACGGGCGATGCCAAGACATGAACATCCCACTTGGTCTCAACGCGAATAATTTTTTGCACAATTACATTCACAAGCACTGATTGTCCCTTTGAAATCCAAGACGTGCCTTACCACAAGAGACACGGGCCCTGAATCATCTTCATTGAGAGGGTTCATTCCGTCCGATTTTGCTTGCAACCATGGCAAAAACCGCAAAAATTAAGAAAAAGAGTATGCATGGACTATTTCCTATCCACGTGTAAGACAAACAGCTGAACTATTCTGCAGCAACGACTCCTCATTCTCGCGCTGCTCGACGTGCAGTCTCCCCTTCCATTGACCTCGACAAGTCCCTTAAGAACATCCCACTACCGACTTACCCACCAACATCAAATTCCCGAAATGCTTCTTCAAAATCCGCTCCCAAACCTCACGTTCTTGCCGCGCAGTCTGCCGGCATATCGAAGCGATCGAAATCAAAACCGTTGAAGCGACAACAGCGAATGCGGCAAATGAAAGGCATGGAGCGAGCAGCAGATGTGATGGACAAAATGGAGTTGAAGGTGCAGAAGAGCGTGGGAAAAGAGAGGAAAGTCAAGGATCGACGAAAAACTTGGGACGACGTCAACGGAGAGAAAGCCAAAATCAAGGGAGGAGAGGAAAATGCGTTTGGTGCCTTGGCCGCGAAGGAGGACCGGGAATGGATCAGTGATGAGGAAATGTCGGAGGTGGAAGAAAACGCAGACGCGGGAGATCAAAATCTCGGAGAGCCAGCAGTAAGAGGAGGATCGGTCAAAGAAGTGGCTGTGCCGGCGTCTATACCGTTGCCCGTGGAGGAGGATGAATTTCTTTGAGACAGGACCGCTCCTTGATGCCTCGACGTGTCCGCATCAGGATGTTGTCAAGCTACAACTGCTCATATACGCGATTATCATGAGGATACCTGGCTCTCCGGTTGGGTTAAGTGGCGCCGACTATTAGGTTCGGAACGAAGATGCGTTAACTGTGGCTATGTTGAGAATAGATACCCCCATTTTAAGCTCATAATCTATGAGTTTTCACAAGGTATGGATACCTGCATAAGAGTCTCTGCTAGAAGTATGTACAGATCATTCGAACTTTGTTAAACCCCTCATAAACAGGTGGCATACCGAACACTTTACGCAACATCCAATATTAGAGTTTCTAGTTTTGGAGAGGTGGGTAAGCTATGCTAAGAGAAGGGACATAAGTGGGCATTCTCCTATAAAGACCTCGGAGGCCTTGTGATACACATAATGAAGTCCAGCAATTTTCCCCCTCGAAAGTGGACCTCTTCTAGAGATTACATATGGGAAGCAGGAGAAAGGCATAATGCAATACAAGCAACGGCCCTATTACCGCACTAAGACCCCAGACCGAGATAGCTACACCAGCATTTCGACCATAAAGCTCTTTTATATACCGTCTAAAATATATACTATGAATATATGGCATATGCCCTATTATGCGACTTTTGATCTATCAAACTCAACTAATATGTTGCATGACAGTACTCTAAGGTTCCATCAGCTTTGGGCGCTTTCCATGGTACATTTGAGCTATGGGATGCTAGATAAAGTGCTCCTGGTTCAGTGTGCTTCGACGAATATAAACCTTTGTGGTCTTTGTGGAATGTCCTACGTTAATCTTATCAGATTTTTACCCTAATAATAGAGACCTATGTATCTGTAGATTGCGGTTCCTTTGTTTCATTCATATGCATACCCTTATGAAGTGGAACTCTAAGGAAATAAATTCAAGAAAGCAACTTCCAGACGTTATGACCATAGATCCGTACCAACTCTTTCTAAGACTAGTTAGCGTCATAGATTTCGGTTCGGCACACCGCTCATATCTCCGGCTCAAATCGGCCATCGAACCCCTCACTTTTTATTTCTTTTTTTCATTAACGTATATATTGTAAAAAAACTATCAATTGTTTCAACAAACAGCTCCGCTTGGTGTAGTTGGTTCATCACGTTCGGGTAATTTCATCCCGAATCAACTCAAGCATATCAGTTACTGATATTCTATAGCTGTAATATCATTCATGATTCTCCTCACGGAGTTCAGTTTACCGAAAGGTCCCTAGTTCGATTCGTACGTAGAATCTTCTCTAGCATTTATCACACACTTGCTAATTGTTCACAGTGGGAGCGGAGACATTACCACTTTTTTTTGTATTTCGGTTTTTTAGCCTCGGGTTGATTTTGGCATTTTTTATGCCTCTCGCTAAGCTGTGGGGACTCCGCTGATGACGGAACAAGTCCACCCAAATGAAAGTAGATTTAGGTTAAGGAATATTCTTTGGGCACTCAAGAACCATGCCAATTAGCATACTCATACTCTTTCAAGTCAGGCTGTGCGAACCCCTTTTCTTCATACATTTTTCGCGTTCAGACCCCCAAACCGCTCGTTCAAAGGAATCACAGCAAAAGGCTCCGCATCGTTTTATCCAAGGATTCATCTTCAACTATGACGACCATCATCTATCCACTATGATAGATACGCTCTAGTAGTGCGAAGACATGATATAGTCCATGGCTCTCTAGATTCACTTAAGCTACCGATAAGTCCATTACCGTACCATGCAAGGGTGTCAGTAAACTCTCAGTGGTGCCTCTCTCAAAATAAGTCTACTAAGTACATCTTATTTTTAATATAAGAAAAAAAATCTATAATTTTAAGAATACTTCATTCTCTTTTTAAATTTAATCTATAAATGTATAACTAAGAACTTGCCTTCTACTTTCTGGAACCTCCGTTAACCATTATATGTCCAGTTTCTCCTCCTTCCGCATGGCCAATTGAGTCTCTGTGTCACGCATAAAAGTGCTCCCGCCGCTGTGAGCTCTACCTAGGGTTTCCTCTTATTTCTTTTCTATTCCTACATAGTTAAGAAAAGGTTCTTTACTCTATACTATCTATCAATAAGTGAGAGCCCATGCGAGTACAACTTAATGTCCTGGTTAGGTGCCTTCACCGTCGACAAACGTCGTGTCCATTCCACCTACACTGATGTCTATTCTTGGGGTGAATTTGACTTTTCAAGGGTAAACTGTAATGCTCCGTTGCGGCAAGAAGTCAAGTGGGCCACGAAGGATCACGCCGACCTCTCCCCTGAATTCCTGATGAAGTGGATTGCCGAGTGAGTAGCTGATGACCGCGCCAATTGGAATAAAAAGCGAGAACGCCAGCGAGAGTATGCTCGAACGGTTACTCGGGGAAAAGGACAGGAAAATTCAATGACAAAGGAAGAGAAGGATGCTTTTAGAAGAGCAAAGAAGCTTGAGTTTAGGAAAACTCTACTGCCTGTAGGACCTGGCGGCTACCGGTACAACTGGGAGGATGATAAGGAAACTTACTGACGGACGAAAAGTAATTTCTGATTTGCAGCCAGCATTACTTATAGATAGCTGAATCGAACTTCACGCTGACATAGCGAGAATAACGGTTCACAACCCAACCACTGCCGCCGCCGCCACCGCCGCCATCACCAAACTTCCTCTAAAAAGAGAGTTGGCGCAACCAGAAGCAAGAGCAGCATCACGACCGATCGCACAAATTAAGTCCAGCCCAGACGGCTGTGTTGAATCTATAGGCTAGACCCTGTTGGAACCCATCCACCAACTCTTAGATGCCGCGCTTGACCCGACCATCATGACTTCCAACTGATAAAAACTGGCTGTCTTGGGATACAAAAATAATTAGGTTGGGTAGCTCACGAGGCATCGTCATCCTAGAGAATAGGGGAAGTTAAGGTGTTCCCCGATTTTCAGCTGGCGCCTTAAAAACAGATCTGGTTTCTAAAACCTTGACAAAATTATATGCTTGAACACCGAGTCTGAGTAGCGTAGACTTAGGCAAAACCAGGGTGAGCGGGGACGTGGCATCGAGATTTGTTATGATCAGAGGTTGAAACTTTTAAAGGCCTGACAGACCCAGGGGGGAGTTCGCGAAACGCGATTGCGGAGGCTCATTATTCTGAGTCAATGCCTACGCCGATGCCGCATGCTGCCATCTTCATCGATTTCGTCGATCTTCTCTCTCTCCGAAGTTGCTATTCATAATGCCTGGGAAGCTTGGCAGGTTGCGATACATTTCCTCGATGATCCTGAGGAGGAAGCACCGCCGTTGCCTCCGCGTAAACGCTCACGGTGTTATCCCTCCCTCGAGCAACCTCGTGGTAACTATTCTGAACCACAGCAATTCGATGGCGACGATACATTTCCATCGATTGAGCCTCTCCCCAAGAACCCCGTACTCTAACGTTGTCAACGCGTTACTATCAAGCTATCAAAAAAGCTTCGCAAGTATCTTTCTAATATAGCGGAACACTATTTTGTAACTTTTCTATGGTGTCGTCGAAATATCTAACAGGTCTGCCGAAGGCTGAACAAACCAGAACAAAAACAATCAACTACTGGAAACTAAGACTTGGAGGAAAAAGACGAGTTGATATGTTCTACGAAACGAGAGAGAACATCAACACTACATACATCCACAACTCGGAGCAGAGGTCAGCCATGCTTGCTCGTACAAAAAGCCTGACAACAAACCGAATATCAAGAACTACAAAACATCAAACGCCAGAAACAACCCAAAAGAAATCACTCATCCTCACTCGATTCTTGTTCCTCGCCGCTTTCCTCCCAGTTGTACCGGTAGCCACCAGTTCCCACCGGCGGAAGAAAGCTCCAATCACAGCCCCTTTCGCTTCTTGATGCCATCATTCTCTGCCTTGGTCATCGGATTCCCTTCGTTCTTGCGCTTCGTCACTAATCTATTCCGGGGGTAAGTGAGACAACGAGAGTACTCTGCTTGGCGCATACGTTCATGCTAGCGCTGCTTCTCATTCCAAACTGCACGCCTATGAGCCATTTGCTCGGCATTTCGCATCGCAACGGCTTCAAGAGCGAGATCGGGATGGTGCTTTATAGCTTATATAATACCCCTGGGGCAATAGAGGAGTCCTATATGTTTTTCTCACGTATACTAAGGTAGAGAAGTAGTAAGAGAAATATGTAGTTAAGACTCACGGCGGCGAAAGTACTTTAATGCATAATGCAGAGGTCAAACCGGCCTTGTAGAAGGAGGGAACCGGAATATGGTTGGGAACAGAGGTCTACAAAGTAGGAAATCTAATATTGTCTACTTCATTATTACTCTAGAACCTAATTTAGATATACTTACTTATTATCTCTTAGCCTAGATTTCTACCTTTTTGGGTTGTAGATTACATGGCTTAAAGAGTTGTGCAAGCCTCCTTTTAGCAAGACTACCGTAGCATCCCAAGCATATTTGAGCTCCTCGAAAAGTCTGAAAAGGTTGCTGAAGCTTAAGGAGTACTCTTTGGAATACGTTTTCTGGGTATGTGGTTTAAGATAGGCGGTAAAAGGTTTTAAGTTCATAGTATGAATTTACATTAGTAGCAATATAGTAAGTAAATCACGCAGTTAAAGGATTGACCACAAATAATGATTTACGAACGCACAAGTCCGAAGCTGATCATTGGATGATATATAGATGTAGCTCAGTCCCCAGTGAGCCAAATGCTAGATATACGATAAATTCTTCCAGCACTCCTTCAAGATGCTCCGAAAAATGCGACCACCATATCCTAATGCATGCGGCCAAGACGCCAGAATAAGGTCAAGTAAAGCTCAACACCCAAACTCGAGATACCTCTGGACCCAAACTCGAGATACCTCTGGACCCAAACTTCCCCCTTTGCCCCCGCCTTTTCCCCAAAGACCAGCCAAAACCCCCATCAAGGCATATCCGGTCCTAAACATCTCTTCTACTCATCATCCGCACTACTATCCCTCTCACTACTCCCAGATCCCTCAATCTCCTCTTCAGCCAACGATCCCAACCCAGACCAGCTCTCACCCGCCGTCTTCATAACCAACGCCATATTCAACTGTTTATCAAACCACCTCTCCCTCCTCTTACTTTCTCGTCTGCCACCCTCCAAAGCGGAGCGACTGGATCTTGTCATACGCATCCTTTTCGCCGCTCCTCTTCCACCTTCCGACAACAGATTACTTAGCTTCACCCTCTCAGCTTCTAGGCGTAGCTCGTGGGCTACGATACTTCGGACGTAGGGGGCTAGATATTCGGCTACGATGCGGAATGTACTATCGAATGAGGAGGTCGAGAGCTGGGAAGAGCCAAGCGTGAGGAAGGCGGTGGGTGCTTCGGCGAGAATATCGAACGCCTCGGAAAAATCAGATCGGGACAGCGTAGGGGTGTTTCGTTGTTTGAGTCTGAGACTTAGGAGATCATTTGCGAACTTATCGCTACTTGAGAGAACTGAGTCGAGAGATGGGGATTCGATCATGCTAGGGAATGTTTCTGAATTAGTGGTACGTTGGAGGCTTAGGTGGGCGCGGACGGCTATGCTGGTATCCAGACTTGTGAAATCTGATACTGGGTCGATCTGGAGAAGGGGCATCCCGAGTGTATAATTCAGGCGTTCTTTGTCAGGCATGGGAGGAAGGGTTGCATCGGCGAGCTCCTACGATAAAATCAGCACAGATACTTGTAACTGCTTGCAAAGAACGACTTACGTTACTATTTAAAGGCAGTCCCACGCGACAATAAACGTCAGTCGCGCTCACGGAATCCAACATGCCTTCCAGCCGTTTCAGCTCCTTTATCCTCTCTCGATGAGAGCTTACAGCCTTTGATGAAGTTGTTGATGGCGCCGCCGTACACACTCCTGATCGATTGCTCCATTGGTCTGGACTGATTCCCCAACATTCCCACGCCTCTCTCAAAAGCTCATCTTTTCTGTCGAACCCCACGGTTCCAGTAGAGGTGAACACATCGTGAGAGTACCAACCCATACCAGATTGATAGGTCCCTCGACTGGCAACTCTGAGTATCCGACCGTGCTCATCGACATCCTTGCCAGGTGGCCATCGTTGATAAATCCACTCCAAACCGCCCTTCTTGTCGCCTACAGACATTTGACACCAGAAATCCAGCTCGGCGATACTGGCGCGGAGGTCACGATCTCGAGATTTATACAAGTTGCTTAATGCCTTCCGTTCGAGAATATGGCCTTCTCTTGCGGCCATCAGAAGCATGTAATCCGTCGCTAAATCTTCGGGGGGCGGTGAAAGTCGGAGAATCGCATGGAGTGGGAGAGCATCCATTGGTACTAGGGATTCGTCGTTACAGGTAAGGATGATAGGACGTTTGGACTGTGAAGCGAGTTTGAGCACCCTATCCCAGAATTGTTGATCTTCCTCAAACAGTACATCAACTTCCTCGAACAGAATGAGCGATTGCTTTTGTTGCTTTTGTTGCTTTTGTTGCGGTTTCTGAAATGTACATTGCATAGCGGGCGGTAGTTTTTGGGAATCCCTAACGGGTTTGGCCTTTGGCTTCGGTTTCGCTTTTGTCGAGGCTTTGAAAAAGGAGGTCATCGTTCCTTGCCTTCCACTATCGATATCATTTTGGAGAGCTTCGCTCAATCGTTCCTGATCAGTGTCCTCCGCAGGCGGGACAACGAGGTCAACAACGGCGTCCTTTGATTTCTGATTCACAAGATGGTTTTCTGTCATGTCGCCGACCTTGTCCATAATGTCTTTTCCACTTCGACGACTACCAGGATTGATCTCAAAAACCTCAAATCCCAACTCTTTAGCAACAGCATAGACAGTGGCACTTTTACCGCATCCATGCGGTCCACTAAGAAGGACCGCATTCTTACGTCTCGCAGATCCGTCTCCGCCGACAGTTGTCTGATCCCCAATCCTGATAAGTGACTTCTTTTTTGCGTATCTCGAATTTGAAGGTCCAGGATCTTCAGGATCCGTGAGCTCATCCATCTCATCTTCAGCTTCATCATCGGAAACAACGAAATCATCTTCACGCTTCTTTCGCTTTTTCTTTGCATGCTGCTTCTGTATCTCGGTACGACTGTGCACCTTCTGCCCACTTTCAACAGCCATGACAGTCAAACTTTTCAGCCAGTCACGAAGTACGGTGGCTTCTTTGCCTGGCTGTAGGACTTCTGCGGCACATTGTGGAGCGTATTTCTGGGTCCAGGATTGTGCTTCACATTCGCCTTTGTCAAATGGTGTAAGGGTATTTTCGATGTCATCAAACACTCTGTTCAACATCGGATGAAGAGTAGTCTGCGAGTTGTCAAGTTTAGAGCTCGGCAATTGAGAATGAACTTCTTTGCGCACAAGATCTTGTAATGCTACTCCAGTCGTCAAAAGGCGTTCCGGTATTCGTAATGAGCTCGATCGTTCTTGAAGAACTTTATCCTGTGCTGCCGCCTTAGATAGGAGAGGCTTGAATTGGCGTGAGATACTCATCAGAATGTCTTCGGCATCTGGTACTGTGACTACGCTGTTCTTCAATTTCCGAAAACCTAAGAAAGGCAGATCCGGCACAGAGATGCACGGTATTCCGTATAACTCGGTAGTATCCAGGTTACGCACATGTGCCAAGCCCTTTGGAGGGTAAGGTGGCTCAGCCATTCCCGGCTGTTTCATAATTTTACGATCTCCAGATAATGAACCGAATCTTGGGAACGGACGTGGTGACTTCGCCGCTTGTGCTTCAGCCCTTAATTTGCCTGGGGTTACTGCACTCTTTCTTGGTGTCCTTGGTGTAGGGGGCATCTTGTCTTGAGTTGTGGTTTGTACGGATGTTGCCTCCTCTTTCTTCTTGCCTAGGAAAAAGGGATGTGTCGGTTTTGGAGGTTCAGTTGGTTTAGTCGGAGCTGGCAACACTTCACTGGTAGTGTTTACCGCCGGTTTTGCGGTATTTAAAATTTGTTCAATGCGATTACCAAAGGCGGCACGAGTCTCGGGATCTGTACCGTATTTGATCACAGTGATGGTGGATGAAGATTTTGTTTCCTTGGCCTTCCTTCCCCTTTTCCGTTTTCCGCTGGTTTCAGAGCTTTCGTCTGTCGGCTTCTTGGACTTAGGAGAAACAAGCTTGCCATTGCTGCCAAGCTTCAATATCTTTTTCTTTGGCGTTGAACGTCGTCCGGGGGTCGCTTTGTTATTCACTTTACCATTTTTATCTCCAGATTGAGGCGTACTCGGTATTCGTTCTGTTATGGAGCAAGGTGATAGTGATGCATTTCCAGAATCCATAATGTGGCCTTCACTCATGGGAGGAGTACTGGGAAGGACGTTCGATAACTGATTGTCAGGTTGGTGAGGTGGACTAGATGCTTCGACTAAGACTTCGGCACCGTCTTTCGTTGCCTCGTTTTCAAGCTGTTGCTGCCAGGACAGTGAAGCATGCTTTTCCTTCTCTTGACCTGGTTCAATCTGTATACGGGCCCCGGTGTTTGAACGCGCTGGGGATGTCGTTTTCCTCCGCTTTCTGCGGGCTGCATTTGGATCTTCTTCAAGGGAGGGACCATCATCCGCTGATTGTGCCGGGCCTGTAGGGACTTCCACATCCTCTCCGACATCTCTACCTTTCGCTTTTATTGTGAAATTTTCTAAAGAAGCCTGGTTTTTCTTCACTAATTCGGATCCTGCGCCAGCTTTTCGTCCATTTGACTTCCTGACTCTTTTCTTTCGCTCAGTTCCAGCTTGCAAGCTTGCATCTGTAGACTCGTAGTCCGGGTCATTGTCCGTTCTCTGCGCATTTGTCTCGTCCGGCGGATTGCTGCGTTCTGGAGATGGAATTCCTACAAATGCGTGAGTCTCTCATTGATTGTATATCATGTCCTGTGAGCATACTTGATTTTGTAAAGAAAGGGTGCAAGGTCTTCTTCTCCCCCAGATTCATGGCTGATTGCAGCACAGCCAGAGCCATTAATGTGTGTCGGTGCTACCGTATCATTGCTGACGTTTATGAAAAACTACTGAGTTGAATCGACGACATTAGAGGGGCTGGAAGGGTTTCTGCGTCCAAAAAGAAGATGGTTGCGGCGAAGGTGGTGAATGGTGAAAGTGAATGGCAAAAGTGACTGATCAATTAACGAGACGCGCGACATCAAACGCGACTTCCTGGTGAGCACGGGCCAGCGCATTTTGGGATCTAATCTAATCTCATCTAAGGTAAAATCTTGGCACCACCAAGCATAACTCGGTTAGCGCCCACTCACGCAGCAAAATTGAGATGCACCAGCTTCAGGCCTCTCCCAACCTCAACTTCAACCAACATTTAATTGAAACCCTTCAGCGCAGGATACCCACTTCTTTGCGCTTCTGATAATCGCTCAAAATGCCACAAGGAACAGTACGTACACCGCTTTGCTGTCCGCTGTGAGAACATTCTCCAGCATAGAACAGTAGGCTAAGTACATGATGTAGAAACGACCAACTGCAGGCGGCGGTGGCCTTAAGGGCGGATCGAAGAAGGGACAGAAGATCACCAAGAAGGTATGTCTATTGTCGCTGGAGTGTTTGGTTGAACAATTGCTAATTCGGGTACGAATATAGTTCATCATCAACGCTTCTCAACCTGCCAACGACAAAATCTTCGATGTCACCCAGTTCGAAAAGTTCCTCCACGACCGTATCAAAGTCGATGGCCGTACCGGTAACCTCGGTGACAACATCCAGATCTCTCAGCAGGGCGAGGGAAAGATCGAGGTTATTGCGCACCAGGAGTTCTCCGGTCGCTACCTCAAGTACTTGTGAGTGCCAACCGACTTTCGAAACAACTAGATTATTAGCCGGCGTGAGAATAGAGTATAGCTAATGAGCTGAGATGTATAGGACAAAGAAGTTTCTCAAGAAGCAACAACTCCGTGACTGGCTGCGCGTTGTTTCCACCCAGAAGGGTGTCTACGAGCTCAGGTTCTTCAACGTTGTCAACGACGAGGCAGATGAAGATGAGGATTAGATTTATCTACAAAGGGTACGGAATGGTGAAAAATAGAGGCTTCAAAGCCAAATGGGTACATAGTACAATACCAACCATGTTCCCACTTACCTTATCAAACTACTTGCGATTGTGAAAGTACTGAACACATCTGAACACGTCATCAATGGGCGCATTCCTCTTCATTGCTCACTTCGTCGTCCTCTCCCACGTCTCCCTCAAATCTTCCCACACTTTCTCCACCACCCCGTCCTCCCTATATCTCCTAAGCACATCCATCTCTCTCTGCGTCGCACTCTCTCCATCCCAACCCAAGCTATACACTCCACTGCCCACCTCACCATCCGTTCCTTCCGCCACACTCACTAGGCCTTCATCGAGTGACACACCAGTCTTCCTTGCCTTCGCCGGGAACGCCCCACTCGTGCACAACCACAAATCCCTCTCCGCACGTTCTGCCAGGGGAACACAAATCAGCCATCCCATAAGCCAAAGATACCATCTAAAAGCTAAGCCGAGTAACCCAGGGATGCTGTCGAACAACGGAGTAACTACAGTACCAGGGTAAGTTTGAATGAAAGTCACATTCTTCCCCTGATCTGTGTTCGCAGCGAGACCCTCCAGCCCAAGAGAAATCAAACTAGCACAATGAGCACGGAGTTCCGTACGCGGGATCTTATACGCCGCGAGGTCGTCCGTATCGAGAACGCCTTCTTTACCGCCTCCCGCAACCGATATAACGCGCGCAAGAGGCGAAGATTCCAGGAGAGGAAGTAAGTTGTAGGCGAAGCGCATCCTGGCATAGTGTCCCAGCGCCGTGATGATAGGGAGTCCATCGCTCGTCTTCGTGCCACTGAAATCAGGCGTCATGGGCGATAGGACTAGTATATCGACTCTCTTCTCCCTCTTCTTCAGCTCCTCACATACCCTGTCGACACTTTTCATCGTGCTGACATCTGCCTTGAGAAACTCGTACGCACCGTCTGGATTCAGGGTCCTACACTCTGCAATCACATTCTCGGCGCTGGCTTCCGAGCGTCCGATAATGTAGATCTTGGGGCTGGTGCTGTGTTTTGCTAGGGCTTTGGCGGTTGCGGCTCCGATGCCTGTCGTGCCGCCTACGAAGACGGAGACGAGGGAGGTAGGGAGGTGTGCGCGTATTGCATTATTTGAGGCTTCGACGGCGGAGAGTATTACCATTCTGAGGAAGGCGATGCGTGAAGTCGAGCGAGAAAGATACCTGAGAAGGAAGAGAACTAGGATATGGGGTTGGAAGGGGATTGAGATGATGTTGAAGCAGATAAAGTTATGGAAAAGATGAGTGGAAGAACAACGGCGCATTTATATATATCGTAGTCGTTAAGATTTAATGTGAGGCTGGGGAAACATGATTCGTTAGTTGAGAAGCCAGACCGGAGGATACACTTCGGACGAGAAGCGGATGAACCCGACCCCTAGTGCTAGGCAATGAAAGGACACCTCATTACGTGAGCATGTTGCATGAGGATGTTAGTTTGCAAGCCGTATTCAAAATCGCGCCATCTTACTTTCAGTACAAAGGGGAAGAAGGCGAAGGAGGCACGCTGGTAGTGGATATGTAAGCGATGTTGAGGTTTTGTAATAAGTGGACCGAAAAGGGCGGCATCGAAACAACGTGACGATGGAAAGTCACGTAGTATGAGTTCTAGATCAACGCCATCATTTGAACGTCCAGTAGAATTGATTTGATTGAATATACAAATGCCGTAAAGTACAAGCAATCTATTAGGTACTTACAAACCTTATTCCTCCCTTTTCCTTACTACACAACTGCTATGCTCTCAAATCAATATGAGGTCCTGTGTTCCAAGACACTAGCCCTCATTTTACTGTTGAGAATTTCACTAGGCACCAGACTCCTCGTGCTGAACCTCACTTCATTTCCAGGATGTTGTCGAAAAATCGGTGCTGTATCATCGGTCACTGTCGTACTGGTATCGTGTCGTTCATGTTTGATGTTTTTCCCAGCCAATCCTCCATTGGGGACGGCATCACCATTGGAGCCGCTTGCTTCTTCCCTGAGTTTCGTGATATTAAGTGGTAGGATAGGTACTTCGGGTACATCGTTGTCTCTCTCATCATCGCTTAGGAACGTCGAACCTTGAGCACGTAATTGCTCTCGCAATTTCTGCTCTTCAAATCGTGATGCTTGGTGGTTAACCCATGAATCGACGGTCCGGAAGCGGGGTACTGAAGATCGAGATGTCATGATGCTCTCACGTGGCATTATCCCAGGTACGTTTCCATACGTGTCGCGGGTGGGATCGTGCGGTGTTTGCGGTGCATTCGAGTTCGTCCAGCTAAATCGGCTGACCATTGCCGGAGCGCCTGGACGTGGTTGAGCTACCGAGCGTCGGTTGAAAAGGAATTGACGGAACGTGGGTGGTGGGGGTAGTGGTTCCATCTGTTTCAGTGGTGGTAGAGGATATTGCAGATCGGATAAAGAAGAAGACATAGACCGTGTGTTGCGGGTTGACGCACTTTGACGCTGTGTTTGCAAAGGTAGTACATTGGACGATGGTGTGTCGCTACCATCACGGCTATGCGAGTGAGTCCGACTTGGAGTTGGGCGTGGGGGTGAATCTAGAAGGAAGCTTCGTTGCCCGTTAGGAGATACACTTCGGTTGGTTCGGCTGCTGGCCTGTCGATTGAGGCTGTGTCACCGTCAGTACGAAGCATTGTTGAAGGATGACGTAGGATAGCATTCTGAAACCCGAACACGCAAGTCTCGTCAATGCATAGTAGACGGTCGAAACAAAACAGGTGTACAATAGGAACAAAGTGGTAACATCACGTGCTATATTTGGAATACTTTCTCGATTTGAAGAAATTAAGGACATACCTTCCATTGCGGAGCGGGGCCATTAACGGTCTGTCTGAGGCGTCCGAAGCAGAGCGTGTCATTAAGCGTGCTGGAGTGGTAATTGCAATGCCTCTTGTAGAACCATATTCGGACTGTTCATTGCGATCCCAAGTGTAAGCTGGCGTAGCCCAATTGCGACTTTTCGGGGGTGGGGTAGGTCCGCGATGCGAACGTCGATGTGCCGCATTCTTTCCACGCTTGATTGCTTCTGCGAATGTGATGCCGCGCTTGCGCATGGTGTGAAGAGCGAAGAGGATCATTACGACGACGATAGTTGCACCTATTCCAATTAACGGCAGGCCAACACACAAGCCCAACGAGACGTACCAATGGATGCCGCAGCAATCAAGAGATGTTCGGTTGTTTGCGAGACACCATACTTATGATGCGGAGGAGGAGGCGGAGGGATGGTGACGATGACCGTTTCCGTTGGATTTTCCGATGATGCTGCCATTGGGGTCCCGCTAGGTGTCAAAGTCATAGTCATGGTTATGCGTATCTGTTGAATTTTAGCATTCGTCCTACAGCTCCGGTGGGAGCCCAGCTTACAGGATCGTCGCCATCTGATGTTCCCATTGCTTGCTTTCCTGCCTGTGTCATAGTAATTGATGGGTTCCAAGTTAACGTCGGGGTCGCCTTCTGGACCGATATTGATGCCGGATCATGTCCCTTGAGTTCTGGTCCGTCATTCTCTGAGTCGTAATCCGAATCCATTTCGTCTTCCACTATGACCGCATCTCTCGCCCAGTTCTCTTGTCCACGCCGCCTCGCAATGGGCATTTTTGCTGGGAATGGTAGGGTCCGTTGGAGTGTCCGGCCCCTTAGATCAAGCTTCTCGAGGCTTGATCAACTCAACGAACAACATCTGAACGCTCAACGATCGACGTATGTTCAATCAAGGGGAGGCTTTGACAGTCCCAAGCCTGCTAGGACTACTGACAAGGAAATGGAGAATAAAGATCGTAGAGAGCTAAACAGCAGTCCGGCTGCGGAAGAAGAGACAGTCAGAAAGAAGGGAAGCAAGGCTTGTGGTTACCACAATAGCTGGGCGAACTCTTGGACTTCATGACATGCGATGGGAAGCAACAAGCATATGAGGACGCGCATGAATAACGCTAGAGGTGAGTCGATTCTGGTCCCATGTGAGTTTGAGGAGGTGGTGTCATTTGGACGTGCGTCTGGCGCCAGACTTGGACCTATTTGCACCGAACAAAGACCACAAAATGCCCAAAGGAGCGAGTCAGTCAGCTTGGTCGGAACGCATTCTCTGCTTTGAGCAAAGCCGCGGCATCAGCTCTTGATGCGTGGCTGCAGCATTGGGTTGTTTGAGGAGAGCCCCTGAGCCAAGTTGGTGAGTGGTGTCGCAGAACTACCCTCCTCGCGTTTCAAGACCCGCTTTCGGTAAGCTTACGGGCGGAAGAGGGCAGATCAAACGCCACAGGGGCATCATTCGAGACTTGTTAGTGATGAGACTGGTTGTGAGAGAGGATGAACCTTGCAAATCTACGAGATGTTGTTGTTGTTGACTCGCCTGGTCGGCAGCTGAAAGCGAACCAGGAGAGACAGTTCTCTTTGCGTTCACGCTCGCGTTGTTGAACGTCTCTGTCGCTGCGCCTCCTTAGATCTGGGTCTGGTTAGAGAAACATATCGGCCAAGGAGAAGCCGACAGCCACAGTTCGGCTTGCTGCGTGCCTTTCCTTCCGGACGCCTTCAGTACTCCGCCTCAAAAGCGGAATCGCCTGGAGGGGAACGTTTCTGCG
Organism: Hysterium pulicare CBS 123377; assembly: GCA_000467715.1. Classification (NCBI taxonomy): domain Eukaryota; kingdom Fungi; phylum Ascomycota; class Dothideomycetes; order Hysteriales; family Hysteriaceae; genus Hysterium; species Hysterium pulicare. Next base: position 56,655 of record AJFK01000289.1, on the reverse strand, counting down.
AGCTTCTGTAAGTAAGGTATTGAAGTGCGCAATATTTCCGTGTAATGGATCGCTTCAGCCACCGAAGTATTTGACCGAGGCGAGGAATGGGAGAAACGCAGCTGATATGCGCGAGGAGTCAGCCTTTTTGAAGCATCCTCCAACATCACGATGGAGGCAAGGTGAGCAACCAGTTTTGCGAAACTATTTCCCTTTGTAGTACAGTTCGGCGCATAGTCTTACACCAGGAAGGTTGGAAGTATCCGAATAATCATCTCGGTCGTTCCTGAGGTCCAATGTGGCTGAGTTCAGGTACTGCGCCGCCTTCATGGTCATCATGTGGGGTACTTATTCCGTAATACCATTTTCTTTGTATATAAGTCGACTTCACACCTTTTGCCTTCACTCAATCATTTCCTAATATACCACTGTTCGTTCCTTGAGTCATACCGAGTCCAAGCTATCACCGTATACTCCACCATCATCCATTAGCGGAGTTTTCCAAAGCCTTCCGGTTATAGCTCCGCTCGCCACTACCCCTCCTCCACTCCACCTACACCAAAGTCCAAAATGTCAGACCCATACAATAATCAGTATAACCAATACCCGCCAAACCAGTACGGTTCACCTGCTCCTGGGCAAGGCTATCCTCCACCACAACAGGGTTATCACGACCCTAATCAAGGCTATCCCCCACAGTATCAGCAGCAGCAGCATCAGCATCAGCATCAGCAATACCCACCGCAACAGGGCTATCCTCAGCAAGGCTACCCAGATCAGTACGGACAGCAGCAAGGCGGCTACGGCCCTCCAGCACAAGGAGGCTTCCAGCACGGTCAAAGCCAGAGCCCGGTGCCTTATCACGATCCATACCAACAGCAAAACCAAGGGTGAGTCTTATCGCAATTTAAAATCTGCGAACGTATCTTAACTCATGTTTAGTGGATATCAACCCCAATACCCTGGCGCAGCCCCTGCAAACCAATATCCGCAGCAAGGTGCATACGCTCAGGACCAATACCCTCAGGGAAGCCATAATCAGCAACCCTATGGCCAAGCACCACAACAGCCAGGCTACGGCTCTACAGATCCTGCAGCCCAGCAAGAAGGAGATCGAGGCCTTCTAGGTGCTCTTGGAGGCGGTGCAGCCGGCTACTTTGGCGGAAACAAGCTTGGCGGTCACGGCCTAATCGGCGCCATATCAGGAGCTATTCTAGGTAGCAAGCTCGAAGATAAGCAGAAGAATAAGAAACAAGGCGGAGGCGGTGGCCATGGTGGCGGCTGGTGATTACATAGGCTGGATTAATGGTTCTGATCCTTTCTGGCGTTAGGGTTGACTATCTACGTTTCACGGACGGTCTCTTATGATGAAGTAGGATAAGGACTCATTGCTTGCGAAAGGAGTAGTACCTACTTAGAATGATAACGAATTCCTGCTCTAATTTTCTTCACTCCAATTGGCAGTACGAGCTCCCATGATTTCCCCTAGCTGCGCCGGGTTGGGAGAAATTCTATGCTGTGTGGTGATGTGAAGCTCCTTTCCAGCCGTGCGCGAATCACGATTGACCTTCGTATCACGAATTGATTGGACTTTGATACCGTCCGGGTAATCCAATCCAACAACCCCCCCAATCTCTTTACTAAACTGTTACCTAATTACCAAAGTCTTATTAAGTATACAAAGGATCTGTTGTTCTAAAAATCTCCTGTTATACAAGACTGCTTTTTGATTTCCAACATGATTATCGCATAGCATGCTTAAATCCATAGAATTAAGACATGAAATGTTACCGAATCACATTGCACCTCTCAAACAGACCTTTAAAAGAGAGTTTTCGGGTAAAGTACAGATGAATTTTTCATAGCAGCATGAGCACACTAACTAGAACGGCATCAATTCAAACATGAATCAATTCAAACATGACACTTACACACAGAGCCACCGACTCCACTCCCATCCTTTCCCAAAGCCTAGCCCTCCCCATCACAACACCTCAACCTGCCCACTCCCCCCAATCCACTCCCCCGCATCGAAACATCCCCACTCTTCCCGTCCTCTCTCTCCACGTTTCCCCCATCCATCCACACAATCCCTTCATCTACTCAAGCCCTTAATGAAACACCTACGCACTCTTAACCTCAACCAACTATGCACGTAGTACGTCCGCTCCGCGTAATCCTATTCCCGCCAAGCCACGACGCCTCATCATCGGCCTTATGGCGGCAAAACAAACAAAATCCCGAGTGTTGGATCCCAGATGTTTGGTCGCGCGTCAAACGGGTATTGTTTCATGTGGCGCAGGCGGGCGGGAGAGCGCCGGTGACGAGGGCCCTCTGGCGGAAGGCTTGGCGTTGGAAAGGACGGCGTGAGATGGAGTGATTGGAGGTCGGGGAGAGGTGAGTTGTCTCTCTTGGGTGCTTGAGGTATTAAGGGGGTTGGAATGGAGGATGGAGATTGTGATGTTGGTGGGTGGGGAGCTGGCTACTTCTTTTGCATTCCGTAAAACTTCCGTATTTTCGGAATCCGGGTTATAACTTACAGTCCCATTGCATATTCGGTGATGCTGATAAGCTCAGTATGAATCATGTTGCATGAAGATTGTCAAGGTTTGTCTTGTTCTCAATTCATTATGGTCAAGAAACTTCAATGAACGTCACTCAAACAGCTTCACCTGCTTTCGCATCGCATATTAGAATCCAAGTGATCAGCTCTGATCGATTTGTCCGTAATCCAGTCCAGCTCGAGTTTAACTGTTCGCTTCTTCCCCCCTTTCCAATATCATGCCATCTGATCCGGGGCGCATGGTATGACAAGCTCAATCTGCTTTCAGGTCCGCGATGTCCTGAAATAGTCGTCCTTCTTTACCTCCCGCACTGTAGTCCTGGCTTTTCGTTGGAGATTGTGAGCTTATAATCGAACGAAGCAGTCCGTGTCTGACTTCTCTCTTCGGGCGATTCGCGAACCAGGGTGGCCCGTATGGGGAGAATTCCCAATTACGTAGAAGAATTAGCTTTAGAGTTACCATTCCAAGACAGAAGAGGTCGAGGTCAAAAGCTCAGCCAATGGGACTTTACAAGCTTTCAGGCATGCGGAATTGTGGTACGGCGAGGAGGGGAATTGGGTGCAGGAAGGAGCTATGTAGTCTTTACGGTGAATGTGACGGTCTAGCGTTGTAGATACATCTACAGGCCAACGAGCGGGCCCGAGAATGCGGCACATATTTATAGAGTATAAACGATATGAGGGAGTTCGAGGGACAAGAAACCGGGATCCGGAAATCGAATAGAAGCAGCACTTGCATTTATCATTGTATACAGAGAAAAGAACTTTCATTCCTAGAAGATAATTGAACCCAGCCACTAATCTTAGAGCCTCTAACAACATGACGCTTCAGGAAATCCAAGCAAAGAGCGTACGCATCAGTATAACCAGGTCACAATCAGACGCATCCCCGATTATCACTTCCCGTCATCTCTAGCTACGCTTACATTGACTCGCCTGGGAGCTGGGGAAGCCATCCGTCATGGTCCTCGTTGACAACGGGCTTCACGGCACACTTCTTCGCATCGGCGACCTGTTGTGTCTTGAGACTTGCGCACGAGGCACCCATGCAGCCGGAGGTATCCATAGCCTTCTGAAGAGAGTTACCCTTCCATCCGAAAACGTAATCAGCGTGTTGGCCTAATCCGGTGGGATCTCCTGTGCTGAGAACGAAAGGTTGGCTTCCGTCTGTGGGCCAATCCTCCTTCTTGTTGAAACTTGTGGTATCCCAGACAACCTCCAACATCAACTGTGGGATCCTGACGGGGTGAGTCGATGGGCAGGTGCCTCCCAAGCTAAGGAAGTTAGGGGGGGTTCCAGAAGGATAGGCGACGTGGTCCTGATGATTCGGGCTGTCAAGATTTACACCATCCCAGCAACTAAGTACTGTTAGTGCTATCATAGAGCAAAAGTATAGTAGTGAGAGGAAGCTTACGTTGGGAAAAGGATGTTAGAGCGGATACCACCTGGGCATGGTTTGGTGGGGAAGGCCTCAGTGTCGATCTTGGGGTCCTGGCAAGGAGCGCTGGTATCACCTCCGAAGTTGGGACCAGTGTAGCACCGGTAGCAATTTTGCCTCTTCAGGGTAGTTCCCGTCCGCGAACGCATCATGGGGTCGCCAACAAGCATGCGGAAACCCTAAAGGTCGCGGTCAATACCATGATGATACACTACCATCCCTCCCCAAATTGAACTTACTGGCTTGAAGGCAGTGATCTTGCCTGGCTGAGCCGAGACATAGTAGACAAGGATACCATTGCCCATTTGGTTGCTGAACTTGTCGCTGAATTGTAGCGCAGCACCACCCTGAGGAACACGCTTATAGGTGCCGTTTCGGGCCTTGAAGTACACGTTCGCCGTCCAGTAGTTGGAGAAATCGTCGGCGAACTCGCAGGTAGTACAAGAAGCAGCGCCCGAAACATCGCCCGTCGTCATTGTCGCGTTGAATGCGTTTCCTCCTACGATCTGGTGGACGTGTGGGGAGGGAATGCTACCAGGGTTGACGAGGGGGTCAAGTCGGTCGATATCGACCTGGGGGCATCCAAATCGCAGCATAGTGGTGCCGCCGCCGCCACCGCCCTGGGGCAACGCTTCAGCGAGCGCCGTGAGCGCGAGGATAGTTGGGAGAAGCATCGTGATGGAACCTGATGTCGAAGGAATGGAACGAATGGAATGGATGCTGAGCAGAAGGAGCAGCGGACTGGGGCCAGAGGGTCTATATCCTTCTGAAGGAAATCAAGATATGACCATCTCGATGCACTTTTCCGTCCAACTGCCGTCATGCCAAGAGATAATTTGGTATGTTGTTAATACCAGATTCTGTAACCAATCTTTGTAACTGTCTTGGTTGTTGAAGTACCCTATCAAAACTCTTCCGATTATTGGCGCATAATTCTTGACCATCTCGCTGCGCTTTTCCGTCCAACTGCCGTTGTGCCATAGCCAGTCGATAGGCAGAGTCATCGGAATAATTTGGTGTATTGATAATACGAGCTTCTGGAAGCCAATTTCTGGAGGTCGAAATGCCGAATCATGGGGACAATCTGGTATATTATCAATACTAGATCCAATCTCTGTGAGCATCCTCGGTGGCGATGCAACCTATCAAGACTTTGCCGCTTATATGCCCATATTGCTGTACCCCACAAAACACATATTAAGTCTACCCCATGTGTATAATTTGATTACATTCGATCCTTTTACCCCACAAAACCTTGAATGAGTCCACCTTCAGTACGCTGGTATCGATAAGGGCATTGGGTTGGCAAAGAAAATGCGTACTTGTAGTTTCTTCATCACGTACGATCGTTCAGAATTTGTATAAATAAGTTATATCGGTGATAGTTTTTTATAAGAAATAGGAAAGTGATTGATATAAGAAAGAGGCTGGTACAAGAGAGTGTGTGATATGAGAAAGAGGCTGATATAAGAATGAGGTTGAGATGAACAAGAGAATGACCCCTGAGGTGGTCAACCTAGACCAGAAGGGGGCAACCGTCACCAAACGGCCGCCAATAGTCGTAATTGGTATTTGTCGGAGCTGTTGGAAAACTATGAATGTGATCCTACCGTTGTTCAATTTGCCAAGGTTATTTTGTGTTCGCCGGACCGGAAGTCCACGAAAATTTCAGAACACCCTCTTGTGCGAAAATGACTCCGCGTTCCCGTACTGGGGCCATCATCCGGGGACCATCATCATACTGGAGCCATTATGTTGGTGCTTCGTCTATAACCTTACTATGGTCGCAAGCCTTGATACCCAACTAGTCCAGTCAGGCTGAGAGAATTGACGCTGAAGTACAGTGTTCTGTTGATGGAAGAAGTTGGTGTTGCAGGCTTGGCTAGGTAGCGGCCATATCGTGTGACGTAACGCCAAGCGTCGGCCAAACGGATGACAAAAGTGGATAAATAGGGCGATCATGTTTAATACAACTCATCCTATTTACCCTACGTACCTAAGTACCCGTGTGTTTCTTTAAATTCTCTTGGTTCTCGAGAAATATACCATTCACGAAGTCCGCCTTCGAAGTCCCGCACCAGTGTAAGCGTTCGTGAAGCGCTTATGTTAGCTTCTTTAACACAAGAGCAAGTTCTACAACTCAGGAGCTTCACCAATTTGGATACACAATACGGAACTAAGCGTATTGATTGAGATCTTTCCATACGGATGCACTACCTATATTGTATGCCCAATACAGGATGAAGTTCTACTGCTTGGATTATCACCCATACAGCATCCACGATATAGAAACCAACTTATGGCTTAGCATCTTTACCTGGCTCTGGGAGCCAAACTAAGACTCGTAGTTTGAAACCCCGAATATCACTTACACAGTACAGGGACGAGGACAAACCTAAGTTCAGTATCATCGATGATTTTTCCGTAGACTATTGGCCGCGGAGTCCGAAAATGGAGACCAGCAAACCAAACCCAAACTTTGCACGCATTACTACCTCTTTTACTCCGGAACAAGAGCCATTCAAGTGCCAGAATGCATCACCAAGAACTTCTAAACACTATGTCCAATCAGCGCTCTGTTGATGGCGCAGATGGCAAGCGGATCCAGCAGCCTGACTTACACGACTCCCAGCGGAACAACCACACAGTATCGACCTTGTCCAATAGCACTCCCTCATTCTGCGCCAATCCGCTAGAGCAAGAGGCCAGTTTGTCAACGAGGCACAAGTAGTGTGACAGCGACTTTGAGGGTTTGCGCTCTTGGGCAAGCCACACATAAACGAATATTCCCTTCCATTGCACACCTTTCCCCTATCTATCGACCCCGTCTAGTTCGCGATATCGGGGGAAGCGTCCGTTACGTAGGGGATCTCATCGTAGTTCATTTCTCGATCGGCGGGAAAAGAAGGTTGACAGCTTCATGCAGAACAGTTCAGGCTAGTGCTTTGGTGGAGGTTTGCGCCTTTCCCAAAGCAGACATCTAAGCGAATGCGAACTGGGTAATGCGAAGTTAGGTTGGGCTAGTAAAGTCATATCTCCTAGAGGGTTGAGATCTATAATGCAGGGCGGTTCAGACCAGTGCTTTGGCCTAGCTTTGCTCCCTTAAAGCAGGCACTGAAGCGAATGCGAATTCTGAAATGCGAAATTGGGCTATGTAAATTCTCATCACCGTGCCATATCTCCTATAATGCTGTCAATATCCTTCAGAATGGCAAGCTACGGCTAACTTTCGAATATATATAATGCTGTGTTTTCTCTTCCCCAATAAATAGTCCACAACTTTAGAGTTTCGGTTCCTTGATACTCCTGCTATCTATACACGACCATCAAAAAATTCGCATCCTTTTGGCTGCCTATCATCAACCATGGCGAAGACCTTTGACTTCCAGAAATACCGATACATCCCGACACTCGTTGGAGCAATTATCGCTATCATCGTCTTCGCGATTCTTGCTGCACTTCACATATGGCAGATACTTCGAAGCCGAAAACGCTTCCTCATCTGGATCATCATCGGATCTATTTGTAAGAAGCCTGATCACCCTCTGTTGGAAAAGAGTGAGACTAAGTCATTGATATCTAGGCGAAGTCATAGGCTATTGTACTCGAATTGCCTCACACTACGATAAGGAGTCATGGGCTGCTTTCATCATCCAAGGAGTCTTCATCCTTATCGGGCCGCTCTTTTTCGCCGCAACAATCTACATGATGTTAGGCCGAACGATTCGTCTCGCTGGTGCTGAGAAATACTCTCTGATATCGCCGAGATGGCTTACGAGGATCTTCGTGACCGCTGATGTTAGCACTCTTGTTGTTCAGGGGCTAGGTAAGCATACATCCTTTTCCCTTGCCAGCTCAAGTCAGGAGTAATGCACAAGGCAACAAAAAGACCCTTTAGCGGAGAGGAATTCTATCTGAGGTCCGTCGCAGAGCTCTAAACGCTCAGTGTATGCCACAACCTTAGTGGGGATAAGCATGCGCATTGTCCAGGGCCATGATTTTCTTCACTATAATGACTACAGCTAACGAAATCGAAAGGTGCTTCTATCATGGGCTCAATGCAACTTGACCTAGCAATTGCTGGAGGAAAGATCATCATCGCCGGTCTAGCTATGCAAGTTACGACCTTCTTCGCCTTCATCATTGTCGCGGCAGACTTTCACCGAAAGCTGCGCAAAACCCCGATACCGTTGATCGCTCCTGAATCAGGGAAGTGGGAAAAGGTCTTGTGGATACTTTATACTGTCAGCTCGCTTATCCTCGTTCGATGCGTTTTCCGTCTGGTCGAGTATGCTATGGGCAATGCAGCTTATCCGATGGCACATGAGTGGTGCCTCTATGTCTTCGATACCACATTGATGGGTATTGTGCTGGTTCTCTTATTGATCTTCCAGCCTGCACGATATATTCCAGAGAAGAACCGAAAGCTCAGTGGGTCGGATCTGGAAGAGTTGGCGACGGAGACTGAGAAGCCTGAGCAGAATCAGAGTTGAACTTTGCATATTTAACGGCTTTTATCAACTTTCCCTTTGTATCTATATCGTGTCTCTTTTTAGTACTTATGCATCGGCAAGCGGGCGTTGAGTCATGATGTAATTCTAGGCATTGGGGGCTCCTTAGCGTTACGGACGTAACTACATTCCGTCTTAGACTGTCATCCTTATTTACTGCGGCACTGTCAGCATCTATCAACGTTCAACGTACCAGTTCAACAACTCCATATTTTGACTATTGCGTTCACAATACTTATGATAGTTCCGACTATGCATACCTAGTACGAATTCTTGATTATTCACCGTACGTACTTTAAGCTCGAACGAATGCCGCGTAAGAAGACCGCATTTATCCCAAAGCGACCACATCAAAAGTCTCGGGGAGGGTGCCAAACGTGCAAGCGTAAGAAAGTGAAGGTAAAAGATACAAGAAGCTTGAAATTGTAAGCTTGGTAACTAATAAAACTTCATAGTGCAATGAGCTCCTACCACAATGCACGTTTTGTCTCGTTCGAGACCTGGCTTGCGTATACCCATCCGAACTGCAACAGAGAAGCCCGCATCAGGACAAATCTACTCAGAGTCCAAACTCCCAAACCCCTGTGGACTTCCAAGAGGATCAAGTCCTAGAGTTGGATTTCAACGACCTAACAATTACGCCTTTTCTACCTCCACTAGTTACAACATCTTCTGGCGTACTGACCATCACTGACCTCGAACTGATGCACCAATATTCGACTTCCACTTGGAAATCTCTCACCGTGCGCGACGACCTCGTGACAAATAGAATAGTTCAAAGAACGATCCCTCGGGTCGGATTCTCGCATTCCTACCTCCTGCACGCCATTCTAGGAATCACGGCGGCACACTCTAATCACTTGAATTCAACACCCAAAGCGGAGAACCTAGCAGCCATTTACCGGCAGAAGACTCTTTCGGCCTTCAACGCCACACTCTCAAATATCACATCGGAGAATTATGAGGCTCTACTCATGACCTCATTAGTCCTCCAAGCCTTGGTTCCTCCTCCTGGAACAAGCTCAAATGAAACCGGCGATTCCGACGACTCCTCGACCTGGGAATTCATTCACACAGTTCTCGCCCTCTACCAAGGACTCCGTGTAATGGCAAGTCTGAAATGGGCTTCCGGGATCCAGAATCTAAGCATCTTCCCTCTAATCCAACGCGAACTAAAACCCCTCCCACCATCTTCATACTCCACTCCAAAGGACACGAATCCCTCGCATCCATCATCTCCAAGCTCCTCTGACTTCGAATTGGTGGAACAAGAGCCAATAACAACTTCCAAATCCACACCACCATTTCAAATAAATATCGCTGAAATTCCACCGTTCATTCCCTTCCCTCTTCACTCTCTTTATCTGACTCCCACGACCTACATTGACCCCAATTACAGAACAACACTTCAAGCCTTCACCGCTCTCTTCCACTCCCTCTCCTCTTTTGGCCTCTCAACAGACCTCTACACGCGCATAACAACCTTCCCAACCTTCTTCTCCTCTGAGTTCGTCTCCTTAGTCCAAAAAAAGGACACTAGGGCACTAGTTATCCTGGCATGGTGGCTCGCATTTGCGAAATTAGTGCCTGGACTGTGGTGGTTGCAGGGGAACGTGTGTAGGATGATGAGGGCTATTTGCGAGGAGCTGAGGGGTAGTGAGTGGGAGGAGGCTGTCATGGGCCCGAGGAAGGTTCATGAAGGAGTTAAGGAGGGGAAGGGTGCTCAAGAGGTGGTATGGGAGTTCTTTTGAGTGAGGTGGAGAGGTAGGTTGGTCATGGGGAACGTGGATATGATGGATCACTGGGCAATGATTCCGCATCTGCTAAAGATGATGATTCATTTTCAAGATCTCGAACATTCCACGAGTAAGCCGTCCTATCAGTCTAGAAAATCCAAGATCCCATATCCCAGCACTTCCTCGCCTCTCCCTCAATCCAGTCAATTCACTCTACCCACCAAACCCGCGCACAACATCAAAACGGCAAACAAGCCCGTCAAAGCACTCACGATACCCGAAGTTGCTCTGAATTGTAACGAGGCCGCAGCAGCGCCGGTCGAGCTTGAGGCTACAGGTCCACTCACGGTGGGAGAGCCTGGGGAGTTTCCAGACGCGGATGAGAGAGTACCGCCCTGAACGCTAGGCGGTTGAGAGCTTGTGTTTGTTTTCATAGAGGCGGCGCGAAAGGTGTTGAGGGTATTACCGGTTGTTCTGAAGAGAGTTCGGTCAGCAATAGACGGCGGCACCGAAAAGTGTATGGGTGGGGGCTTGGGAGGCAGATGTGCCTTACGGAGGGTTGATAGCGCCAACCATTCCAGCAGCGCAGTGAGACGAGGGCTGGAGAGCAGAGCAGTAGAACCATACGGGATCGGTAGTTGTCACATTAATTGTGAAGGTTTTCGACTATGGCCCTCAGTCAGTAGCATCTCTCTAATCAGTTGTATTGATACTCACATCGGGCATTGACTGCGTAGGCACAAAGCCACTGAAGAAAGCACTAGCGCTTAGGGATTGACATGGATTGTCGAAGGACGCTTGCACGACAGAGTGGTTCTCGGGATAGAATTGGAACTCGACTTGTTCGCCTACTTTCGCCGTGATGGAGTCAGGTGTGAAGGTAAACCCACCCTTTCCTACGGCAACGGTGTGGATGCTTGGGTTGGCAGATGCGGTGGCGCTCATAGCTGGAGTGGAAGATGCCGCCTGGCTGTTCCCGGGGTTGCCATATTGAGCGAGTGTTAGAGGGAGGGTTGCGAAAGCGAGTAAGGGGGTATACATGAACATTTTGCTAGATCTTTGAAGAAGCGGACGTGGTCTATCATGAGCCTTTCTTTGGAGACGAACAGGAGTATTTGTATTCGATGGGAGAGGTGTAACCAGTTGAACTGCCCACGCGTAACCTCATCCTTCAAGTGACCCAGCCGCTGAGTTTCTCCCAGGAATTTGTTCGCTTTGAGTTAGCGCCTATATTCCGGTTCAGGGCATTTAGAAAAGTGGTGCAACAAACGTAGCTAAAGGGAAAGCGTTAGAGGCGATGATGATTATTTGGAATGAGATTCAAGAGAAACATGAATAACTAATTCCCGAATCGGGACATCGTCTATGAAAGTTGGGCATAGCCACCACGTGAAGCAGCTAATGCAACGAAAGGCTAAGAACTGGCGGTAGCGTTGTATAATGCCTTTGCTTGTGACGAGATCCCGAAGGGCTTGCAGAAGCTTACCCTTTCGGAGAGTGAAAACTTTGCAAGACGGCGATGTTATTTGTGAAGACAACTTCTAAAAGTACATTTACTGTTTCCTGTTTTAGAACGATGGCAAAAACAGACGAAGGTTGTCAGGAAGCAAGATTCGATACGACTGTTTACCGTTTTGGGACTCAGATAGTTACTAAATTTGGTTTGCTCACGTGTGAGCTCTTTGCCCGAGCTCCAGATGATAGTCTTAAGCCCCTCTTCGCCCTGAATAAATTCTACAACAGAGAGACGAAGCCGGGTTGATATTTCGGGGACAGGCATAGTGAGCGAACCAAATCTTGACTTTCTCAAGCCTATATACGTTCCCATATTCATCATTGCGACCTGTCAGCATAGACAGATCGGACTTGGTAAAGAATCGTCAATGTAGTAGACGACTTGAAAGGCTCCTAAACAGCAGTGCTTGGCGCATGCCCAATCTTGAGGAGGGCACAAGAAGGCTCAAGCTCTAAAGCCATGATCATATTACGAATAGGTAGCTTCGATGGTCGACAAATGGATGATGGCGTCATCTTCCGTAACAAAGAAGCGAGGGACGACGGGCCTCTCCGCACAAGCTGATCATCTCGGACATGGTCAAGAAAGAAATATGAAGACGAAGGAGTGAGTGTGAGGTTGTATCGTGGTTGAGATAGACTCAAAGTCTTCGAAGCTTCCATCCGTCGTGAGTCCCAAAACGGCAACCACTTGACCACGTTCAGTCTAGTTTCATAGTAACCATCAAGTCGCATGGACTCCTTCGACGATCTCCTCTTCTACATCGCGTCCTCTCATCAATAGGTAACTCACTCTCGAGTATCGGACCTATATGTGAAGTTGGGAGAAATCTACCAAACAACTCCCAGGTTTACTTCTGGAAAACTAATGTAGAACCTTGTCCTTAACGCAAGTAACATTTCTTCGTCCCAAGGCGTTCATTGCCGTGAGCACCCTCAATTTCTTTCAACCTGGATAGCGGTAAGGCATAATCCGGATTCATACAAGGCTTCCAGAACAACCGCCTTGACAAATCCCATCGTCTCTAACCCCTCGATTCGTTCACATCGCATAAAGCGCTCCCATTCTATATCAGCCTATAAATCGCCACCATCCAGGTCAAAAGCTTGTTTCCAATCCACCCATCCCAAAACGAGATAGTTTTACAAACCGCCGGCACGTTGTTTCCAAACGGAGCGTTCTTAATCAAATTCACCAATGAGGGCGGACCGGGCCGAAAACGCACTCTCCGCATATTGCAGATTTAATCTCCGATCAATCTCAACTCTATCTGCCAACCTAATCTACCTTGTCACGCAAGTTGCAGTAATATGATATCCGGCCTCTATGTGATGGGCAGCTGCACATATTGTGGGGTGCAGTGCGGAGGAGGAGGCGGAAATGTGCGTAATAGTATATAACGTCTATGGTGCGTAGCCTTGCGCAATTTTCTGCTCTCTGTCATTCTTTCGCGCCAAGTTAGCCATCATGCTTGTCTCGAGTCTCCTCTCCGCAGTCGTGCTTCTTGCCGCTGAGGCAGCCGCTCACGGCGCCGTTACTAGCTACGTGATTGACGGGACGACATATGCCGGGTAAATCTTCACACTTCCTCGACTTATCAGCTCGAAATAGTAAGCTCATGCTTATGTTGCAGTTACGATGGTTTCAACCCTTCCACGTCCGCAAAGACGATCCAGCGTCAATGGCCCGACTACAACCCAACCATGACCGTCACAGACAAAAAAGTCATGTGCAACGGCGGTACCTCCGCAGCCATAAATGCCACCGCCGCGGCCGGGGCTAAGATCAGAGCGAACTGGAAACAATGGACGCATCAGCAAGGACCCGTTATGGTGTGGATGTATAAGTGCGGCAGCGGCGACTTCAAGTCCTGCGACGGCTCCGGACAGAACTGGTTCAAGATCGATCAGATGGGCATGACGGCACCTCCGCTTTCTGGGAACGCTTGGGGAACAGCGCAAGTGTATAAGAACCTGTACTGGGAGAGCACGATCCCGAAGAGTTTGGCGCCAGGGAATTATTTGATTAGACATGAGTTGTTGGCGCTGCACCAGGCCAACACCCCGCAATTCTATGCCGAGTGTGCTCAGGTTGCTATTACTGGGTCCGGAACGGCTACACCCAGTGGAGCGTACCTGACTAAGATCCCAGGATATGCTGCTCAGAGTGATCCAGGAATTACGGTGAGTGACAGACTGCAAGAGAGGAGGTGAAAGCGAATGCTGACGATATTGATAGGTCGATACCTACGGCAGCAAGGCTACCACATACAAATGTCCAGGCCCGGATGTTTGGACAGGCTAGACGAGTAACCGTTGGAATACGGGTATTTATTCGGCGGGTTAACGATCGGACATTGGTATTTTCGTAGCAGTCTCATTCGCCTGCATGTTTATCAACTCAAGTATAAAGAAAGAAAACCAATATGTCGCATGCATCAACTCTGTTTGATTTGCTTGCTACTTCTCGAATACCATTTTCGGCATTATACATAGCAAGATGGACTTTACCTCATTGGAAGACTTATTATTGTTAAGAGCTCCTCCGATAGTTCCCTTCTGAGCGGCTAAGCTTCTTGTCCGTACACAATGCTCGGTCAACCGGTTTCTCGACCGAAGCTGCGTCGCGGGCATCGACAATTCCTACTGATATTGTTTTGCACGGCTACTAGCTCAAACTGGTTGCCGACAAGACTTTTAGGGACTGTAACATTAGTACTGCTTCTCGCCATCTTTTCCTTAGGATTTGTTTCCCGAGTTCATTTGTATGAAGAGAATCCACTTGAGAAGAAATTCTTCTCCAAGGATCACGAACTGCGCCATCGACGTCAGACATCGGTGAGAGATTGAGCCCAATGATTGGCCGACGACAATGCGCCAGAGGCGTTGGAATCTCCGTCTCGATTAGGTAACAGTCGTCCCAATGGTTTAGAATCCATGAGGATGACCATGAAGGGCGTCCCATAAAGTTTAGACCGTGGAAGGATGATACTGTAAAGTGCGAAATAGACCGCACAGATCTCTCTTTTCGACCTAGGTTTGCCTGGACTCATCAAAGAACAGTCCCGTATTAGGAAAGGAACGTCTTGTATAGCAGCTATGCGATAGCTCTGGATGGCCGTTTCGACATCGGTAGGTTCATCTCGTATCGATCGCACATCGTCCAACGCTACCCCCCTTTCTCGTGCCATGTCCTCAAGCTGCTCGCGAATGCTAGCAAGCTGATCCCAAGAATCGAAGACTTTGGCGAGGTCGGCAATTTCCCCGGGCTGGTCCTCTCTAAATATCCTGAAATCCATGTTGACGAAAAACACATTTAGATTTGATTCTGGGCCAGATAAATGCTCGAGAACAGGCCAGACACCTTCGACTCGGACATTGCGAAGCCCGTGCCAATCTATGTAGTCATGTTCGCTGGTCTCCGTATAGCAGGAAGTACACATCTTAAATCCAGGGGTTTCGAATATGTTGTCAATACCGACCAGTTTCCGCACTGCTTGATCTGCGGTAGGCCGCATATGTCGATTCGGAGCGAGCATTGTCCTGTGGATGAACGCCAAAATCTGACGCTCTGGATTGCTGAGTCCATCACCAGAAATGAGCTTGTCATACCAAAGACTGGTTGCTTCAAAGTTCATGGCGTAGCTAGGATGGTTGGTCCCATTTTCCTTCCAGAAACTTTTCATCTCTTCAAGCGTATAACCTCCGAGCCTGGATAAAATCTCCATGAAAATACAGCCCAGACTCCATATGTCAGTGGCCCGATTTCGATCATCGTAATCCATCACTTCTGGTGCCGCGTAACGCGCGGTCCAGTGACAAGGTCGGCCTCTGGTGGTCGATATCGAGTTGTCGGAAAAGTCGAGACTGGTAGTTTAAACTCTTTAGCACAACGTAAATTTGTGCCCTAACGGAGATAGTCTTACCTGCATCCAAAATCCGTAAGGAGAACGTTCGATCCATGTATAAGCACATTTTGCGGTTTGAGATCTTTATGACTACCTAAGATTAGCGCTCAAGCTTTCCAAACGTAAAGACCACATTGATAACTGTTACAAAAGTCCAATACTCAGTCGTAATCAACCGTCCTCTAACAAATGAACACAAGGGCAGAAAAGAGTTACGAAATAGTGCAATGAGTGCTTGAATGAGAAAAGAACCATGACCCTTCAAGGTATGATACTATTTCATGACCATAGGCACATTGAGCCGTATGTAGAGGCTCAAAGCCACCATCAGAGTCATTAGCCTTGCTTTGTAGTGACAAACTACTATCCAAACTCTGGGCAGATTGAAGGCGAGATAGCACCTAGCGCCACAACTAGAACGCTTCTGGGCTATGTGTTTAAGAAAACTTGACGTGTCACGTACCGAATCTTCTTTCTATGAAGATAGGAAAGTGCTACTGTCAGGCAGTTCAAGCTCCGACGGAGAGTGAAGTGTTGATACTCATTAAGGTTTTCAAGATCCAGTAAGGCGGCCATATCCATATCTGCCACTGGAGCGGACAATATTGCGACAGAATCCGCATCTGTGTAAGAGGCGATTAAACGGACGCAATGGGTGTGACTGACTTGACGCATAACTTCAACTTCCTTTTTAAAGGCTCCCATGATCATTTTATGAGCTTTGAGCTGCCGTATTCTTTCAGTTTTCTTGCGTGCACAAAATAATTTCTTCGAAGAATGGTCCGGGTAAGAGACTGATTCAACTAAAGCAGAACCGCCTTCTCCAAGAACTCTTTCGACTTCCATTAAACTATCTCCGTCGTCGCAACTAAAATGGGCTCGAGGTACTTTGTCCCAAGGAGGCAGTTGATGGCTAAGCACTCGTGATTGAGCTTCAGAAAAGCACTTTTGGTCTGCCGAATGTGCGAGGAGGAGCCGAAGCGTTTGATTTTGAAGAGGAAGCCAGTAGTCTGTGACTCCATGTTTTGTAAAATCATCTATAAGTCTCGTTCGTTTTATCATGTATAAGACGCAGCAGAGTCGGGGTACGGCTGCCAACTCTAGTATCCCCTTTTCACAGAGGTGCTGACTGATCTCGAAAAACTTTGTTTCCGAGATAGTTTCATGGTCTGTGCACGAACGTAAGTGCTGGTCGAGAATGTTATAAAAACTTTCCTGAACTGCTTCATCGTCTGGTAGATCCACGAGAGAATCCTTCCGCGCGACATCGGCCTGGTTCGGCAAGAGGGCGACATCGAACGGTCTATTAACCTCTCCTCGCGGAACGTGTTGCATCGATATGCTAGAAAGCTCCCAAGTGCATGCAGGGAGCCGTGTTAGACCCCCGAGCAATTGGTGAAGTAAAGTTGTTCCTTTCGAAGACGGGCGTTAAAATAGATACAAATAAATACGCCTGAGTTTGATTGGCCGGTCGTCGAGTCTCTTCAAGGCTTCGCTGAGTCAAATATTCAGCTGAAAACAGGCAGTCTTCTGTCAATCGAATAACGGTGACCGGCGACTGGAACTTCTTGGAAAAGAGATGAGAGGAGTCGAAGAACATTGCTATTCAAAACCAGTTTGTAAAAGATGATGGAGACTCAAGCTGCTCAGCCTCGTCAGTGTCGCCGGATGCCCTGTTCAACATGGTTCTTGGCGCGTTGGGGGTCTGTACGACCTTATTCAATCTAAAGCTGCATGTTGCTGACTGTGAAATGGACTGACATAGGAGGAGCTGCAAAGAGCTTCCCCGTCGCTACATGATGGAGGGGTGAAGTTGTGCCGAGCATACTTCTATCTGAAAGTGAAGAGAAAAGACTTCGATGTTTCTACCAGGGAGTTCACTCGCGGCTGCACATGCCAATCCAAGTCTAGCTGAGATATTGGCGCTTTACCGCTTCCGGACTATCTCCATGAGTCTGAAAGCCACAACTCTTCTGCAAAGCTCCACCCCGCAAATATGATGGCCTTCATACAACGAAAACTCTGTCTTGTCCCTTCGACACGCCCTTTCTTCTTAATGCCTCCATGAGAAGGATATAAATCACATCAT
Organism: Hysterium pulicare CBS 123377; assembly: GCA_000467715.1. NCBI lineage: Eukaryota > Fungi > Ascomycota > Dothideomycetes > Hysteriales > Hysteriaceae > Hysterium > Hysterium pulicare. Next base: position 38,916 of record AJFK01000289.1, on the reverse strand, counting down.
ACTATTCTTATCAAACATCCTCGAGCTTCCTACCTCGAAGATGGCAATTGAAGTCAATCGCATGACAGAAGCCGACATTGACGGCGCAATTGATACTATACAACAAGCCTTTGCTGATGATCCTTATAACAAATGGGTATACCCAGACAGATCGAAGGTTTGCCAATCCACCTCGCCGTTCAACAATACTCTAACACCCCATCCCCAGTTCTCCCCAGCTCGAAATCGCGTCTCCCTCGGCCTCCGCTGCCGCTGGGGCATACAGCATGGCCTCTTCTGCGTAGCCCGCGATACTTCTGAACCCAACAAGATTCTCGGTACCGCCATGTGGCTTCCCCCAACCCCTCCATCAGCACCGCAATCCTGGTCGTTATACCTCTCGACATGGTGGCTATGGCTGGCTCAGATACGCATGAACCTATGGTATGGACGAGGCGGACTCTCCACGACCCGATATTATACTTGGAAAGCGCAGCAAGCGAAGGCGCAAGGACAATTGTGGAAGAGCGAGAAGGGCTACTACTTCTGTAATATTGTTACTGTGTTGCCGGAAGCGCAGGGGAAGGGGGTTGGAAGAGCCTTGATGGAAGCTGTGCTGGAGCAGGCTGATAAGGAGGGAGTTTGGTGTTATCTGGAGAGTAGTCGGAAGGAACCAAATGTTGCTATATATGAGAGGTTTGGCTTCAAGCTGGTTCAAGAGATGGATTGTCAGGAAGGTGAGGATGATAGTGGGAAGATCACATTATACTGTATGATGCGAGAGCCAAAGGCCGGAATGGCCAAGGACACAGATGAGAGCGGAGATAGATTGGCGGAGGGGCATATGGAAGCTATTTGATTGTTTTATACACCACATGGTATTCCCACGCTATTTTCCACCTACCCAAAATCTTATTATCATAATCTACCAAGGCACGTTCCTCACACCACCCTCTTCAAACTCCCAAAACCCACTAGCAAACTTCTCCCTCTCACAAAGCACCAACTCCCTCACAACCCTCGCCCCATCCAACGGATCCTTCGGTCCCTTCCACCCATTAAACGCCGTCTTACAATGTCCCGGACAAGCCGCCTGAAACAAGACGCCCGGTTCCAACTTCGCCATCTCCAACATGGTCACGTTCAAAGCGGTTTTGGAAGTGCTGTACGCAATGGCTGCTGTGGGGGGTAATTGGGCGTTTGTTTGGCGGAATATGGAGCCGCGGGCGGAGGAGATATTTATGACTCTCGCATCCGCGGAGTTCTTGAGTAAGGGAAGAGCGGTGTGGGTTAGCGCAACGACGGATGTGATGTTTGTGTCGAAGGTTTTGTTGTAGCTTTCTCGGAGTTCTGATAGATTGGCGTCTGGTGGGAGGACTTTGGCCCAGCCGGCGTTATTGATGAGGACTGGAAATCATGGGTCCATATTAAATTATGTGCTGCTTAGTGAACTGAGCGGACGTACCGTCGAGTCTCCCATGCTTCTCTTTAATAGCTGAAACGGATTGAGCTATGTCGGAGTCTTTGGTCACATCTAATTGGAGCACTTCAAAGGCTGAGCTAAGCCCAAGATCTCGGAGCTGTTTGATTGCTTCTTCGCCGGAAGAGATGGAGCGTACGCCTAAGATGTAGGTGTGCTCAGGTGCTTGAGTTGCGAGAGATTGAATAACGGCGAAGCCGATGCCTTGAGGAAGCAGTTAGTGGCGTTCTCGTAATTGATTAAGCGGAATGGAACCTCTGTTTGCTCCAGTTACGAGGATCACTTCTTGAGACATGTCGGACAGTTCCTTGATCTTGGAATGACCGTTCTGAAATCACTAAGACGAAATGAGACAAAGTTTAAGTATATGAGACTCTTTCAAGCCTCAGAAAATACGAACAAGAACAGTCTACTTGGAGACCTACCTAGTATTTAAATGCCATATATTTATAGCTCATCAATCCTCGGAGGAACCGGGGTTCGGATCAGATAAGTCCGGTCAATTGAAGTACGCCTGTCTAAGCCCAGTAATGCATGGTATGAAGCTTACACAATTCTTATTGGAGACTGTTAACTTCAACTGCTCAGCTACTCTGCTGCAGGACTGGGGTTGGTGTGTAATCGCTAACATGTGTTGATGCGAATGACACAATTTACGATGCGGTCATCCTTTGCAATACTAGGTAGATAGGGTTAAGGTAGCAATAACTTTGGCATGAAGTCCAAAAATAGTCGTAGATAAAGGTATAGACTAAAAGACATAGTAAATTTGGTCTTACGAGCTCTGTTTTGGTGAGACCTAAGCGCATACAATATCTTTCCAGGATGTAATATCTTTGTCGCAAAGCTGAACTTGAAGCTTTCTTTTGACGTTTCTCATCGATGCAACCGACTCGGAGTTGTGGGTAATCCCCGCATCACGTGAGCTGGAGATAGGACGGCGATAAATTGATTCGCTCAACGTCATGGTCAGACCTCGGGATGTTCTTCTAAACTTCACCTCAAAGTTGATGTTCTTGTCAACCTCCAAACGTCTATTTCTTATCATCATCTTCCTTATGAGCTTACTCGTTTCAGCTATCAAAAGAAGCCCACGACATTTCTTCAATCAACTATTTGTAAAGGTGAGAGCGCTTCCTTCCACGCAGCGAATTGAGAGTTGACGTCAAGCAGCCGACAACTTCACGCGCTATGCATATCCACTCAATTCCCATGTGTAAGTTCAACTTCACTAGAGCTTCATAAGCAACAGTCTAACAGTTCCCAGGGGAGGGCACAGGCAACAACTATGCCTACCTCGTCACGGACGACAAGTCGAAGGAATCTGTTATCATTGATCCCGCAAATCCACCCGAGTAAGTTCTTGTTACACTGGCATGAACACAATTGTTCAAAAATAGCCACTGACTCCATCTCAATTGCAGAGTTCTACCAGTGCTTGATTCCAAATCAAACAGCGGTGCCATCAAGCTCACTACTATCATAAACACCCATCAGTAAGCTCCCACTTCGCTCTCTAAATCCAGTAACGCTGACATTGGTGCCTAGCCATCATGATCACGCGGGTGGTAATGAGGAAATTGTGCGCGATCACGCCACCTGGGTGCCACGAGGGATTACGCTGACGTAACCATTAGCTCAAAAAGTACAAACTCCCAATTATTGGAGGCAAGGACTGCGACAAAGTCACCAACACACCTGCACACAAATCAACTTTCAAAGTCGGCGAAAGCATCAAAGTGACAGCACTCCATACGCCATGCCATACCCAAGACAGTATCTGCTATTTCTTCGAAGATGGAGCGGAGAAGGCCGTCTTCACTGGTGACACCCTATTCATTGGAGGTGAGCCATTTTGTCCCACACTGACTTGAATTTGCTGACCGTATCTAGGCTGTGGACGCTTCTTTGAAGGCACTCCAATAGAGATGCACAAAGCCTTGAACGAGACACTTGCCTCGCTTCCAGATGATACGAAAGTTTATGTAAGTGGCCGTTTGCCAGCCTCACCTTCAATTGATTGACCTCCACACCCAGCCCGGCCATGAGTACACCAAAGGCAATGTCCGCTTCGCCAAAAAGGTCCTCAACAATGAGGCTATAAAGAAACTCGATGAGTTTGCAAATGCGAACAAAGAGACGCAAGGCAAGTTCACCATCGGTGACGAAAAGGTTCGCTTCGCCCACCCCGGTCTCTCTTTCGGTTTCAATGATTGACAGCTTTCGCAGCAACACAACGTCTTCATGCGGGTGAATGACCCGGATATCCAAAAGCTCGTCGGTGAGGATCAGCCTGTAGAAGTCATGAAAACGCTACGGCAAATGAAGGATCGGTCGTAGGGAACTTTCAGTTTTCGCTTGCAAAGGAAAGGGTCGGAGTCCTGGCCAGCAGGACCTAAACCTCCGGGTTGGGTTGCTACCTTCGGGTTGACTTGCTGCCTTCGGGCTGGCTTGTTACCCACGGGTTGGCTGAAGCACCTTCGGGTTGGCTTTACGCCCTCGATGTGACGGCATCGACACAATGGCGCGCGCCCCTCTTCTGCCCTTCTCCCTAGCAAGCAAGACTTTGGTAAACTGTAAAAGTATTTAACAGTGTTTTGCGTCTGTCTTGAGCGGCTTTTGTAGGTTAGGGCGATCCATGCCAGCTGGCTATGTCCAGGGAAAAGTCCTATGACAAGGGCATGACGGATGTTGTTTTCGCATCTAAGAAGCAGTATTTGCCAGCTTGGACACTTTGAGAGGCGAATTGGATGTATAACATATGAGGACTAGTATCTTCATCCTTACTCAATGCGATCTATGACAGCCACAGAATGACGGGCGCTGACTGAGAGTTGTCAAGTGACAATACACAGGTGTGACCATAAAGGCACTCTTCACAAGCCACACGTATGTATGTAGATCCTATCTCACACTATGCCAAATCCAAGGCCACGATAGCAACGTCTCTACTTGTCCGTCTAGTTGATCAAGATACTTGATGCGATGATTTCAAACATCCGGGTGCCCTGTGCAGATCCCAAATCATGACCTGCATGCTTCATAGTTGAGTGGCGATGATAAGGCAAATCCAATCCGATCGAAGCGCTCGCAATTCCATCCAAATGAGCATTTCGGATTGCATGCATGTTGTTGAAGCTTTCCCGAAGATTATGGCATCCTGATCACTGAGTGAATGGCTCCTCTCAAGCTTTAGCTTCGCCGGATCATGGCATGCTAGTGTTCCAGTCGCAAAGATAGATGGACTGGAGTTCAAGAGTGCGTCTTAGTCCACTCCCGATACCAATCCAGACACTCGGCGTTAGCGACCGAGGCAGAGGTCTTGACATTCAAACCGCAGAGAATTTGTTTCACGGCGCCTTCGACTCTACAATCATATTGTCAGTATCTCAAAACCACCGAAAAGGGATATGTCGAACTTACTTCTTCCCATTAGTCGTAACCGGTATTTCAGGACACTCATCCACGATCCCAGGCACATGTCTCGCGGATAACTCTTTCTTAACGATAATTCTAATCCCGTCTACCAGATCACTAGTGAACTTCTTCCCCTCCGCCATTTTCAGAAACAGAACAACAGTTTCATCGGTATCATGTTCTCTTCGTTGACCGATACACAACGCATCCGCCACTTCCTCGGCGAAATGGTGTAGCAAGACGTTATATATCTCCGCAGAGCCAAACCTCACACCAGCCGGCTTCAGAATCCCATCCGAGCGCCCAAGCATAACGAGCCCGTGTGTAGAAGGATTAAACCGGACGAAATCCCCATGATGCCAAATCCCCTTTCCCTCAACCTCGAATTTCTCAAAATAGCTAGAGCGATATTTTTTCGAGCCTTCGGGGCCCCAGAATGCGACGGGTTGGCATGGGAATGGCTTCGTGCAGACGAGATCGCCCGCTTCACCTGTCGAGGTCACGTCCGCCCCGGTGTAGTCGTAGGCGCGAATAGCCATGCCTAGGCCCGCTGCTTGGATTTCGCCTTCGTAGACGGGAAGAAGCGGGTTCGGGGCGCCGAAGAGAGATATTATATCTGTGCCGCCTGTTATACTGCCTAGATTTACACGCGCGGGAAAGGCTTTGTAGACCCAGTCGAAGGTTGAAGGGGCCAGTGGGGAGCCGGTGCTGTATATAGCTTCTAGTGTCTTGAGAGATAATGAGGTTTTGGGAAATAGAGCTTTTTGCTCTAGCACGGAGAGATATTTGGCTGATGTTCCGAAATGCGTTATCCCTACCTCATCGATCAGACGTGGCATGGCGAGGTCATCTGGAACGGAGGTTGTGGGGTCGGAGGAAGAGGTGGAGCGGAAAGGTGAGCCGTCGTAGAGAACGATGGTGGCGCCGCTGGCGAGACCGCTGATGAGCCAGTGCCACATCATCCAGGTGCAGGTTGTGAAGTAGAAGAGGCGGGATTTGGGGGTGATGCTGCAATGGAGGATGTGCTCTTTTTTGTGCTGGATGAGAGTGCCAATGGCGCCATGGACGATGCATTTCGGTGCTCCGGTCGTGCCGCTACTGTAGAGGATGTAGACGGGGTGGTCGGGTGGTAAGGGGCGGAAAATTACTGTTTCTGTGAGGATACCCGAATTGCAGAACGTGCTGTATTCTTGTGGTATTCCGGAGGTAATTTTAACGGAGCTGAGGTCTATGGGTACGGAATTGACAGTGCGGAAAATGACGACGGAGCGGAGGGAAGGGAGGCCCGAAGCGATTTCGCCGACTTTGGCGAGGACAGGATGGCTGCGGCCATTGTAGAAAGCTGCGTTATCTGCGAATAGAAGGGCGGGTTCAATCTGGCGAAGTCTTTCTAGAACGGCGTGGACACCTGTGTCCGGACTCACTGCCGTCCATATACCTCCTAAAGATGTCGTAGCTAGCATGGCTACAACAGCATTCGTGTGATTCGCAACGTAACCTGCGACTCGATCCCCCTCTTTCAATCCAATATCCAGCATCCCCACCTGGCATATCCTTACTCGTTCTCGAAGCTCTTTCCATGATACTGTTTCCCGGGTTGTCTCCGTAGCAGCTATTATAGCAGGACTCGAGGGATCTACCTCTTGAGTTGGGTAAAGGAGGTTTTCGGCGAAGTTGAGCGTCGCGCCAGCAAAGAATGAGGGTCGAGGAAACATAGGTGCCTTCTCATCGACTACCTGAAGCGTTGTTAGCCTACCTTCTGCCTTACATATTTCTTGGGCTTCATACTACGAACCTGCATATAAGGCTTACTTGCTCTTATACCCACGTAATCCCACACCTCACCCCAAAACTCCGCGACATCATCGACACTCCACTCAAATAACTCCTCATAGCTCTTCAATTGCAAATTCTTTCTCTTGTTTACCGTCTGCATAAGGTTCCACATGGGTGTGGACGCCGGGTCTGGATGTTCCCAGAGCTTTTGGGGTCCTTTGGATGCGCCATTAGTGCCATTGTGAGTGCTCTCGCCGTTCGGGACTGTCATAATGGGTAAATTCCAGAAAGTGAAAGTGAGATTGACTTCGGGCGTGCGCCGATGGAGATTTTATCTTATGAGCTTTCCCATCCTTGCGCCGATCTTTGTTCCAATTCGGATCCCCGCTGTCGGGCGGAATCGATCGGCTTTGTAGTCGCGCCTCTAAGTACGGTTCCCGAACATCTCTTACGTATCGACCAACACCCTCGACATGGGCAGCGGTTAAAGCTCTCTAGACTCTGAAGCGGTAGTAGTTCGTCTGCTATGTTTGCGGACATTTCTCGGGGTGTTGGAGCAAAAGCAAACCAGTATCATGTGGAGCTTAGTAAGCAACTTTATCCACCTCACTCTCTTACCTACATTTCAACCTTAACCAGTCTTCACTTCAACAGATCCTGCAATTTTAACTTGAAATGGGATCTCTTCAAGGCCCTTAAAGCCTCATCACACCTAACTGTTCCAAAATGTAATACCTCCAACGGCCTTCACCAGCTCCACAAATTCTCTTCAATATTCCATTAAAGTCAAGGTGAGTCTACGTCTTCAATGCTCTTTCCTTCTTCTTATTCACTAGGTAAGTGAGATCTCAACTAATACAAATAGTCCTTCTTTCACTTCTCGTGAAAGCTGCTTCCGCCAAAGCACCTTTTTTCAAACTATTTACGGTGTGTCCGACACCAACCCGCCGACGTGACCCTCTGCCATCAACTGGGTTCAAAGTCACAAGGAGGAAGTAGGTCATTGTTGTACATTCGCCCTCTGAACTCTGTCTCTGAGATATGGCCACCGCTAGATACGGCAGCGCCACATCGTTTTCCACTGCTGGCCTATCTCGATATCCATTTCCGATCAGCATCCCGGAGCTATCGAAGATGTCGTATATTAATGTGGGTTTCAGCTCGTCACCTCTAACTAGTTGATGAGAGGCTCTGCACCAAACCTCGATGCAACGGGCTGCTAAACGTATTCGCGCAGCGACTATCTTTACGTATCTGTCCGGCTCGGCGCCTGGCAGTATAGTAGCGCATCGAAGTATGGCATTGAGAGCCCCTGGACAATGCGTCGAGTTCGTGTTATAGATCATCCGAACTGGCCCTCCAGCAGAGACCCAAGACCATGATGGAGCGGCCGGGAAATCATACGATTCGGGGTGGTCAGGACACCACAACAATCCGCAGTGAAGGTGCTCCAACCAAAGACCACCGAGGTACCTGAAGCGGGTAGCTTTACGAACCGTCAAAGCCATGCCTGAAATGACAGTGAATCCACCTACAGGCAGCAGTGGGAGCTTCGAACATATGATTACAATCTGGTACCAGTTCTCCAGGATAGCTTCCGTGTTCGATAACGGTTCGGACATGGCGGTGTTCGTATGGAGTGCCCCTGCCGGTGGGAAAAACTGCGCACAGCTCATCACTTCTCTTGCGCGTTTCAATTCGGCCATCTCCAAGTTGGTGGTTATCGTGGACCCCTCTCCTAATGAGGCTGACAAGCCTGCCAAAAGCAACTCTGGCCCATCGCAATAGAGTTTCAATGCCGCCAGCAGTCTCTCTTCTATCTCTCTAGCTCTGAACGTCTGAATGCGAGTCGTGGCATCTTCACGCCATAGAGGACTTGCATGTCGGAGGGATTGATCATCTTCGAAGCGAACCGAAAACGCGTCGAAATTGTCAGAAAGGTCGTCCGCTTTCTCTCGCTCACTCAACGCCGAGCCAGTCTGGGGACGAATTTCATCATGGTGGACCATGGTCGCAGTTTTGCGGCTCAGTCTTTGGTTCTCCTTTGGTTTGGTTGGAAAGGTTCTATTGGCTGGTACGTCTCCCGTGCAGTCGTGTCTTCACAACGGTATCTTTCGAATTCTCAAGGATGAATGCTGATGAATGTGCTGTATTAGAATCGAATTGACCACGGAATCATTTAAGAAATTTGGAAATTGTTACGTGGGAGCACTGTCCACAATGCATTATGACACTGGGGTTCAAGATATGAGCCTGACGGTTAGGACTCCGATCATATTCATATATCGCAACAGTCAAATCAGGCATGGAGTCAGACATGAGTGATTGTTTGGACACCTCCGCGACCTGACTCTGGAACATGTCACCAAGGTTGAATTGACTCGACATTGGTATGTCATCGTTTGGCTCATCATCCCGACCGGTCCATCCAAACCAAACTGACATGTTCTATCGAACTCATAGAGAGAACAGATCTTCCAAGACACACGGATCAAAGAACGTCGAGAACACTGGCATTTACAATGTATAAATTGACCGAACTTTCAGGCATCGGACTCCTCCCTCTCTAAGAACCATCCCAGAAGATATATCATGTCCACATCATATTTTCCGACCACATCGAGAGTCAGCAGTCGAGTCAACGAGAGTCATATCAGCATCGCTAGTCAAGTACAGATGACGTCTCTGTACAAGACTCGTTCAACCTTGGTACCCAGATACAAATGTCATATCCCTCTTCGTCGCATACACCGCTGCACCTGTGAGTACCCCACTCTAGTTTTCGGTAAGAGGTTTAAACCTTCCAGAATCCTCTTTCTATCATTAAGTATCTGTTTACGACTTTCCTAAGTTCAATAAAACAGCTAGTCAGCAATGGTGTCCCGTACTCCGCTCTCCACGTCATGAACATCGATGAGTACATCAAGCGCACCCGAACTCGTCATCACAGCTCAGTCCGCTCCGTGTGCTGGATAGACGCAACAACAATGACTCCAGGTCTGAATCATCAATGGGAGAGCAGTCATACTCGAGCTCTCCTGGCATATACTGCTGAGTAACATGCGCTTGGCAAGGGGTATATATTGAGGGTCGCCCAAAGGTTTTCTTTCTCACTCCACCACCAACTACTACCTCCATTCATCATACTTCACCGAGCCTAAATATCATCTGCGAACATCAAGAACATACCTACACCTTCAGATACCGATTTCGATCTTCTACCAATCGAAGCCTTTCCTACACTATACCGAGCGTTAACATCATCCTCAAACATGCCTTGGGTGCGATCCCGGACAAGTGGACAGACGACAGCTCGAGCCACACGGTGTGAAGACTGCAAAACGAAAATGATCGAATGTTCCCTATGCGAAGGGATAGGCGTTATTATCACACCTTGCGAAGATGCTAAGGATCCAGCCATGCCCGGTATTAAGAGTATTTTCAAACAAGGAAGAATCGCTATTGGCCCAGAGAAATCTCATTCTCTAGCCGATGGAAAGGCCGTTAAGGGCAAAACCATCACTGCCATTAAAGAAAGAGGCCATAAACCACTTCTCCCAATTTATGACAAGCATAAACAACCGGACAAATTGCTTTGCGGAGGTTGCGTAAGTTGGAATAGAGCACAAGAGAACGACGTAAATACAAGACCCTAACTTCATTTAAGGGATAAATTTGCTAAATATTGTTAGATGGTCAAAGACTGGAAAACACTGAAGGCTCATTCCACATTGACATTCCTCGGCCCTGGGCTTCTATACCATGCTTACAAGACCGATCATTATCGCCTTACTTGGTCCGAGGGAAGAAGGGGGATACATTTCATTCACATCAAATCGCATGAACGAAAATTTGACATAAATGATGTTAAGGCCTACAATGACCGACTCCAAGAGCAAATTTGGCGTCTTCAACAACAGGCCAGTGACCAAGAGAAGCAACAAGCTCAGTCTGCCTCTCGGAATTCTGAGCCTGAGAGGGAGGAGCCTGAGAGGGAGGAGCCTGAGCGGAAGGAGCCTGAGAAGAAGGAGCCTGAAAGGAAGGTACCCGAGAGGAAGGATTCTGGACATCAGGATGACGGAAAGACTTCAGACACTATTGCTTGAACTGAGTTCGACGATCTCAACTGCCTAAGCAGCTCCCTACCACCGCTATGACTTCTAGATTCCTCATCACTAGCCTACATTATGCTTACATGTCTACTTTATATCCTGCATCATTCCAGGTCAACGAAGGAAGCCCCTAACTCATCTTCTTCATTCCATTATTTATCTGTGTCATACTTACAATTTTCTTTCTCCTATAATTTGGACTATGTATTTATTTCTCACTCTTCATTTCAGCCATTTGCTTTAGGATACCCATTTTCTTCCTTCATCTATTACCATCTATGAACGTACCTTCCCCATTTCTATTATTCTGTATTACCTTGATCAGATCTTTGAATTATCCCTAATGAACATCTCATTATCATTTATTTTTTCTATTGATATCATATAAAGGAAGCGTGATACTGCTCCTTTGCCATCAGGCTCCTTGACTTCCAATTTCCAAATCGCCTGTGCCACTGTCTGGACTCCCAAGACGGTCGCAATGGGCTTGGTTGTGATATCTCCAGCTGCGCCGGAGATCAGGCAGCTTGCCTATTCCAAAGCCCAAATACTAAATACAAGAACCCTATCTTGTATTTTTTTCCCATTTGCAGATCCAAGTTCGCGATTTCTCGGATACCTAAACCCAGCGAAAGAGTGTCAGTGGCATTCCCAGAGGCTGTGGACACGGGGTTGAAAGGAACGTGTACTGGCAGACAAACTCGAAAACATCTGGAAATGGGTATAAGATTTATCTCAAGTCTGAAGGGGTATCTTGGATTTCGATAGTAGAAAATCCGAGGATCTTCTATTCGACAAAGCTCCCTGCCTCTGGAAGCAAAGTCTCAGCCTCTATTCGCTTTTCTCAATTACAAACTCCGGCGACGAAGAATTCCGTCTGCTATGCTCTTCGCCATCCCGCGACCTAATATGATGGTTCTCGCGGTCGTGATACCTTCTCCGATCCTTCCCATCATCCCGACGCTGATTTCGATTTCCATGCCCGCGACCACGTCCACGACCGCGATCATGACCACCCCTTCCCTCATCTTGCGCATTCCTCTGATGGCCCCTCTCCCTCTCCCCTCCCTTCCCCCCCTCCTCCCCACCCTCGTCAGCTCCCACAGTTTCGGCTTCCCAACCCTCTCTCTCCATGAACGCCTTCAACGTCCCTTGAAATTTAGGTCCCCATACTTCCTCACCCTTTTCGAGATCAGAGTATTCCAAGACGGGGAATTCAGAGGCGGAGCTCGGGGTTAGAGAGTAATCGCCTTGACGTGTGCGGATGAGGGCGCTCATGAGGCCGAGTGACGAGAGGGAGATGCCGAGGTCGTGGCAGAGACTGCGGACGTAGAAGCCGGATGTTACGGTCATGCGGAGGCGGGCGGCAGGGGGTTGTGGTTTAGTATCGGAGTCTGGTTCCTGGACGGGAGAAGGTTGGTCCTGAGAATTATCCGTAGGGCTTTCTACAGGCAGTGCACCTGACATGAGGGGCTCTGTATCCGATTTCATCTTCTTAGGTGCCGATGCCGTGTCCGTAATGGTCGCATCTTCGTCTTTGTCCTCTGTACGTTCGCGCTTCACGCCTCTCGGCCCTTCAACACCTTCCATCTCCCCATCAACCTTATCCTCCACATCCCTAACACCCATCAACTTCTCCGCTCCAACCTTCTCCGCCTTCCCCACTTCCTCCATCGGCCACTCGTACCCATGACTGCCCGGCTCCAACCACTCCAGCAACTCCAACTCCTTGACTTCAACCGCTCTAGCCTTCAACTCCGGCACCTCACCCCCTTCCCTCGCATACTTGTACATCGCTTTCCCATCAACCTTCAACGCCGAGAAAATCGGCGGCTTCTGCATAATCTTCCCCCTAAACCCCTCCAACGCCTCCTCGATCTTCTCCTTCGTGATATGCGCGTACGGCGCCCGACTCACGACCTTGCCCTCGGAATCATAGCTATCTGTCGCGGCGCCAAACAATACCACACATTCATAACTCTTCGTACATTCTAGGAATCGCGTGAGGCATTTCGTGCCCTTCCCCACGCCGACGATCAAAACGCCTGTTGCGAGCGGGTCGAGCGTGCCGCCATGACCGAGCTTCACTTGTAGGTTTCGGATTGTTCTCGCTTTTGCGCTCGCGAGCGTGAGGCGTCGTCGTTCGTCTTTTAGCCAGGGGGCGAAGAGCTTGCTGCTGTTGAAGTGGTGTTGGAGGGTGCGGAGGACGGCGGCGGAGGTTTGGGAGGGGGGTTTGTGGATTGCTGTGGATTTATTTCAGTTAGCTGTCTTGAAAACTTACGAGATTTGGGAGGCTATGAAACGTGAGGTTGGGGTCAATTGGACTTACCGAATATTCCGTGGAGGATTTTTTGGGGTTCTTGGGTTGTGGAAGTCATGATTGTGCGGAGGAGTGTTGGTGGTGGAGACATTTGAGGTTGATGTTCGTTGAGCTTTGTATGTCGGGGCCTTTTTCGTGGTGAAGGGTTCCGACGTTCGGGGCAGGTCTTGCCGAGCTTAGGTAACTTTCAGTGGTGGAGATCAGGGGTGGAATCAAATTCAACATTTTCATACGCATCAAGATTATTATCGTAGTAATAATCTAGAGCCCAACAATCTCTCCTGTTCCGAGGAAAATAAGTCCACTCCGTGATGGATACAACACCCTTCTTATCTTTTCCTGCATCATATTGCAGGCTTTTTTCTCAGGTTATAAAAGAAGAGCTAGAAACGATACTGAATACTGGAGTCTCTGTATACCCGAATTTGGAGCCGAACAGCGTGGCTATTAATTGGGCCGTCAAGCTTTGCGCCGAAACGAATCCAGTGTTGAATTAGGATTGAGACGACTTTCATCATGGTCTAATCCCTATCCGAAGAAAATTGAAAGATAAAGTATCGTATTTTGCGCCCGAGACGCTCAAACGGGGAGTATATGTTCATGTACCAACAAAAGCCCACGCTCAATTCGAAAAGAAGCCAAATAAAACCGAAAATCCGGCAACATCTGCTCCAAGATAGTTCGAATCTTCCACAGAAGTAAGAAAGGGAATTCAAGGGCTCCAAAGAGCAGGCAATGAAAAGGTTGACTCTGGTTGCACCACCCTTCCTAACCAAGACATCCGCTAGCTCGTTCCAGAGCATGCAACAAAATCATCACCGCTGGCGCCGGTATGTGTAATCACACCCGCAAACACGCACTTGCTGTTAATGACAACGCGGTCTGCGCCTGGGGAACCTATACAGAAATGTTCATCAGCATCCTTCCACTCTGGAATAATCACCTCCAAACACTCCCCCCAATTTGCCAAACCCCAACACTCACCCCTTCACCATCTCTTCCCCAGATCCCCAACCCACCACCCTCAAACCCTAGAAAAGCCTCAGGGAAAAAAAAGCAACTCACCACCACTATAAACCCCACTCTCCAAAATCGGAAACTCATAATACGGCTTCGCAACGCCATGAAAACTAAATCCCTCGTAATCATTATATTTCTCCGGATACTTGGAGCCGCCGGCCGTCGAGCCTTCCTTCACATAATTGCAGGCTGCGTTGGCGGCAGCGGACACCTGGGCGGCCGTGTAGTGGTTGCTGCCACAGGTGGTGGCGGATTGGCGTTCGGTGAGTGTAGCTGGGAGGGCGAGGGCTAGGGGAGCGAGGAAGAGGGTGAGGAGAGTGAGGGCACGCATCTTGGGTCTTGGATAGGTAGGGATTGAAGGCTTAAGTGGCTGAGATGGCTAGCGAAGGAACGAAAGGGCTTATGAGTGAGCGAGTGAACGGGATTGAAATTGAATCCGCTGCTAGAGGAGCGGACTTGATAATAGGAAATAGAGGTACTTATATACTCCGAATAGAACGAAGGTCACGATAGGTCCCTGATCGGTGGTTTCCGCACCTACTCACTCCATCCTAGAGCCCCTGTGCCATGTATGCAAGGTGCATCCCGCATATTCCAACAATATAATTCGAGGTCGGCATTGTCTGTGTTCAGCCAGACATCCGCAATTGCCCAAGTTCCCCTCCTCCATTCGCCAGCACCTGGGGTATCAACTTGACTTACATATACCCTTACCTAAGTGTTCTGTGTTGTCCGGGTTGAAACTCGAAGTCCCTGGGTTGCGATCAGGAACACCCGCTCAGAGTCGAGTGTTCTATTGGTTCTGGGGTTGGAAGACGCACATCTGCAGTGCATAGAGGGCCTTGTCTCCCCGGTGAAGCCCCTGCCATGCTGTACATACAGGAGATCATTGGAAGAGGAAGGTGGAAGGTTGACTTCGCTAAACACTCCCCCGGACTCGTTTGTTTCAACTTTCAACTCGATAGGCACATGTGCCGTGTATATCACCAGCTGTTGGTTGGCTATCTAAGCTTTATGATCGGCCGGTAAGGCGCCGACTCTCGTTAAACGTACCCCGGGAACTAAGACTCTTTGGGAAGGTGACGATGCAAAGCATTTATGGGGTTATATTGTTGGGGGCCATGGCGGGGTCACGTTTGGAGATGTAGATAGCGATTGGTGATAAGATGGTTTTGAGTAACGTAAGTACGTGTACATACAGACATCGAGTTAAATGTAGGGCGCTTTGGTTGTGATGTTTCTCATTTCGCTGCATGTACTTTGTGTATAACTCGTGTAAGCAATGGATTATGGGGGAGTCAATTCGGGGAGTAGTTGTCATTTGGTATTGTGCATTCAAATTAAAGGAGAAGATCGCTTTTCATGGCTTCGTGTAAGCCCAAAATGGCCATAGATAGTGCATCAACTTGCTGAAAGCTTGTCGGCTGCTGGTATTGAAAGAATCTTAGTTTGAGGAGTATCGAAGCTTGAATCTAGTGATCGCATTTCCAGCTACGGATGGAGGATACCCGACCTCCTAACCAGCCGTATATATCCCCCACCAACGTTGTATATACAGCGTGAGAATCGTGTCTCACTCGTGACCCATTCGTCCATCCATGGCTTCATCAAAGTATGTTGTCGAGAAAGAGAAACTCGTTATAGCCCGCCGCCCAATTCAAAGTCCCGACCAGAGGGCAAACCACCCCTTCTTGAACGCCTAGCACAGTAGAAAGAAAGAGGTATCTCGGAAAGAAAAAAGTGGAGATTGAGAGAAGATAGACAAAAATGGAAGACCGATCACATCCGGCGGTCAATTGGTGCTAAGGGGATGGCGGAAGCGGAAGCCATGCCAGAACCGGAGAATGGGAAGAGGTTCTGTTGCTGTTCAGCCATTTCGCGAATGCGCTTGATGAGGTTGCTGTTTCCGAATTAGCTACCTGAAAAGATTAAGGAGAATTGAGTAAGACTTACTTGACCGGCAGCCGCAACTTCTGCTCCTCGCTCATGACCAGATCAATCTGCTTCTGCCTCTTCTCCGCGTGCTGCCCAAGATGTTCTTTAATCAGCATTCGACCGTTGTCCTTGCTTGCTCCATATATCTTTTGAGAGCATCCATCAAAGGTACAGATCCATGAATCACCCGGTCCATTTGCTGCGAGCGATGGCAGGGGACTGGATATGATAGGCGGGAGAAAGGCTGGACTCATCGACTTGGCGGAGGCTTTGTAGCGTAGAGGCAGAGGTTCATTAGGCGTGTCTACAGAGGAAGGAGAGGATGGTGGCGAATTCAGTTCTGCCTCAGGTGAACGGCTAGCTGCTCGTTTGCGAGGGTTGGGTTCGAGGTCGTCGTTTGCTTTGCGTTTCGTTGGAGAGGTGAGTTCCATTGGTGAAGCGGCATCGCTGTCCTCAGCATCTTCGTCGTCGCTGGAGATAGTGGTTTTGCCTCTCTTGACACCCTTGCCTTTGCCAGAGAACTTGTTGCTTTTAGGTCGAAGGACTGAATATTTGCCTTTATTTGAAGGTCGACCGCGCTTGGGTGTTACACTTTCTAGGGTGCTGGAGTCATCTGAGGCGTCTTCGATGAGATCCTCTTCGAAGTTAAGATGAGCTTTGCGAGGCCTGAGCTCCATCTGTGCTGCTTTCCTGATCGTCGCTGCAGACAGTTGATGGTCGAGGGCGAGTTCATGAAAGATTGGCTCCTCGATGAAGTGAATGGACTTCCTTCGTTTGGGGTGTTGCATCATGTATCGGAGGTTTGGCCCGTGCACCAGAATAATGTGTGCGGCCAGCTCTTCATCATCAATTTCATATCTTTTCACCATCAATTCGGCGAGTCGTTCGAGCGTCACGTGCCCTAGGTGAACGGCACCCTGAGCCACGACCTTTTGCATGAACTCCCAGAGCGCTGCAGCCTCCCACCAATTGTCGTCTTTCTTAGGAACCTCCGTGGATTTTTGCTTGCTTCCATTCTTTCCTTTCATCTTGGGCTGCGCAGTTGAAGCCTTTGCGCTCGCCTTGGTAGTCGTTACTTCAGCTTTTCCGTCAATCTTATCGCGCGCTGCCTGAAAGTCATTCTGCCAAAGTGTTAGTATCTGAATACCTGCTGAGTCAATTCCAACCTACCGGAAACTTCTTCTTCATGTGTTGGTATATAGGTGTGTTACTCCATCCAATGCCTTGCGCTCGATTGAGCATACACATTATCAGAAACGCCCTATGTTTATAGAATGTCTCAGCAGCCACCTCCAGGTTATTGCAGCTAAAACGACCATCTTCCGCATACTATTGCTCGTCAGTATCATTCAAGTCAACGACTGTACTGTATGCGCACCTCTTGGAAAATCAAGTCTGCGCTGGGCCCACCTCCCCTCTTCCGAGGTTCATTATAGATATCCGTTACAAAGTATAGTAGCTCTATTGCCTCCATCATCTCATAGAAAATGTGTTTGTATGACCGCGCCGGTCTAATCTCGAACCATCCAGCCTCTCCGAGAGCCCATACCACAGTCTCGCCTTCTTCGGTCTGCCCGTAAGAGAAGCGCGTGACATTTTCCACTTCTATTACAATCGCTTTGGTATATGGACGCTTGACGACTATTCAAAGTGTTCGTTAGCAGATGTTCAAGAAACCGGTGCACAAGGAGCCCGTACGATTCACATGCTGATGACGAGCGGGAGGTTCGAGTTTCCCCTCAACAGTTAAGGGTGTGTTCGCATATGCGTCCAGGAGACTCGCTGGTTCCCCAGTCTTCGCGTGGTAGGCTTGCGCGCTTGATAGAGTGTATATCTCGTATTCGTCAGAGTTGGAGATGGAGGGGTCAATCGGCTTCAAGATGTCGAGCTCCGGAGTAGGCATCTTGTCGGTGCCGCACGGCGCATACTGTCAATATTGAGGATAGCGGGGGGCTTCTGGTGATGTGAAGAGTAGATGTCGGTGTTGGACGCGGGAATTGTGGAATGGGATTCGAGAGGCGCGCCGCCTGACTTTTGCGGGCTGGAGTCGCGTCCGGTTGATGTGCGGCGTTAATGCCGTAATTGTGGCTGGTGGTTGTGGCGTACCAAATGGGGCTGAGATGCCTTGCTCGATAAGTGTTCTATTATATCAACTTCACCTTAATATCGCAACTCGAATTGTACCTTAACAATTCAAAATTTAGAGCTACCCTGTCTTGCTTTAGGTGACCACTTGAGCAGGCAGCCCCAGTCTAATACTTCTGTTCTAACAGTCATTCTGTGCAGAGGTCGATTGACTCCACAACACCTACGGGCATTTCACTCAAAGTTTCCTGTTTGGCACCACATCATATCACTTTAGTTAAACTATAACTCTATAACCTTTCAAGGTGGGTGACTGCACCACCTAATATAGGTGCCAAACATTTGCCTCCTTAGTTGCCAGAAAGCTGACTGCTCAGAGCAAGACATCCCCAACTGCATTCATGCTTTCCTCCCCCAAATCCTCCTAATACAAGAACCAAGCCTAGTCCCATTCTCCAAATCCCTCTTAACCTCCCCCAAGATCCCCTCCACCTCTTCCATCGTCCTCATCCCCTCAACCCCACCCCGCTCTACAATCCCCTTAGCAGAGAGCTCATGCAACTTAATCATCAACGCCGAAGTAAGGCTATGCAACTCCGGCCTATCCCACGAAGAAAATATCTCTTTCTTACACGCCTCCAATCCCGCGCTTCGGAAATGCTGGAGCAGATGGGCGGAGTAGGTTAAGTCTCGACCTACCTTTACCGCGAACGCTTGATCGAGTTGCAGGAAGCGGGTGTGTGCGGGAGAGGCGGGGATCGCAACCCATTCGGTATATGAAGTATCTTCCCAGACTAGATAGCCGCCCGGTTTGAGGAGTGTTGAGAGGTTCTTTACTACGGGTAGCCATTCGTCGCTTTTCAAAGCGTACTTTACGAGGCGCACGTGCACGATATCGTAAGTTCCTAGGTGCTCGTTTGGAAATGGCTCACGCATGTCCTGTATGCGTAGAGTTACCCCAGCGGGGACGGTCTCCGCGGGAGGGAATTGCTCAGGAGATATGTCGAAGCCGTCAAAGATCGAGTCGGGCGGGAAGTGGTTTCGGTTCTGGATAAGCCATGCTCTGCAATCATATAGGTTTGTTTCAGTGCCTATTTGGAGTGTTGTGGTTGTTGGCTTTACCCCGTGCCGGTAGCCACATCTGCCACTTTAATCGGTGCTAAAGAATCAAGGGCGATTTCTAACGGAAGCACGCTTTCGGTGAGCTGGCTGACAAAGTCGTGGCCTGCGTTGAGCCTGTGTTGTAAGTGTCAGTCAATATGCGAAACCATCTCCATAGTCGTTCGTAGAATGACAAGGTCGCTTATACCTCTCGACTTCCTTCTCGGCAGGTCCAGCCCGGAGACTGTACGTATCCGAAGCCATGGTAATACAGCGTCAATGAATAGCTTCCCCGCAGGTTTGTGTTCCCAAGGTTGGAGTTGGACCCACTAGGACAGGGTTTAGCGACCTCTTTTAGCTCTTCTTCACATCTTATCCTCATCAATGACTGAAACTTGCAGAAAGAGTACATGGGCATCGCCCTGTTCATGTGTAAACTTCCGAGAAGCTTAATCTTGGACTACCTACTAGTATTCGTGATGAAAGGTCAAACAAATGTCCGATGATCATGATCTTGATGAGAGGGTGGCACACCTCATCTCAAAGATGCAGTTCACATCTCAACAACAACGAGAAATCTCTCCGAGCTTATCCTAATCGACCGCCAGCATATGCAAGTCCTAATACCGATCCGACGCGAATATAAATCTTGGTTGATCATAATAAGCGGCTTTCCTTTTTTAGCTATGAATCCTAGCGACGAGCACTCGAGCCGTACTTCGAGCGCCAATCGAAATTCATGACTCCCAAGTCGACCTCCGTTGCTAGCCCTCTCGGTGTATTAGGGAAATCAGACCAGCTCTTCTGGAGGGGAGTCATACGAAGACCATGCATCGGGTGGTATGTATCAAGTGGAGGGGTCGTAGGTTCTCGCTTATCGTTCGTAGGAGTGCTGCTGTGAGAATCCGGCTGAGAAAGGACCTCTTGGGCTGAGGAGGCGATCGCAGTTGCCTGAGAGCCCTATATAGCTGTCAGCAGCATGCCTAATCACCTAAACTCAAAGAGTACTTACAATTTCACTTGCAGCCTCTTTAGTAGGAGTGGTACTGTGGGACTCCGC
Source organism: Hysterium pulicare CBS 123377 (assembly GCA_000467715.1). Lineage (NCBI taxonomy): Eukaryota > Fungi > Ascomycota > Dothideomycetes > Hysteriales > Hysteriaceae > Hysterium > Hysterium pulicare. The sequence continues at coordinate 18,631 of AJFK01000289.1, read as the reverse complement.
CAGAGAAAGGACCTCCTGGGCTGAGGAGGAGATCGCAGTTGCCTGAGAACCCTATATGGCCATCAGCAACATGCCAACCATTTGCTCTCGAAATATACTTACAATGTCACTTGAAAGCTCGCTCCGCTTAAGTACTGGTGAAGGTGACGGCGTCGTTGGCAGCCACTCTCTCGCCTCCGCAGACAACGGGGCTGGGATCTTCGCAGGAGACGGCGTGATAAGGGTAGACCGCCGACGAGAACCGAGTGCATACACCGACTGAGAAAGTGACTTCGCATCACCTGCTTCAGAACGAGGGGTGATCGCGACTTGATTCAGTCCGTTGATGCCTTGCTCTTCCAATGAAGGTTTGACCTTGGCCACCTCCGCGTACAATGATTTCCCGGCGTTCTCCAACCACTCTTGAACCCATGGGAACAGAATCGGAAACTCGTCGCGCGTCATAGCTAGCTCAAGGTGTAGCACAGCCGTTGAGATGAATCCCTCTGGTCCTTCATGGCGTACTTCGACAGTTCCGGATTCGAATTTGGGCTTCTTGGCTACACGGCGGTGAAGCTCCTTCACGATATCCTCATTCTCCTCCAGATCTAAGAAGTATCTAATGGCCTTCAGTTCGTTGCGTAACTCATCCGTCTCTTCTGCCTTTCGAATGTAGAAGTCGTGCCAGTGTCCAGCTCGCTTTCTCGCTTCCTCCTCATGCACTTGAGTGAGTTCGTCAAAATTGTTTTCATGCTCTTCCAACAGATTCATGGCTTCGGCTTTTTCTTTGGCGACTTTCGTCGCTTCAGCCCCTTTCTGATCGAGTGCAATTCTGTTCTCAGCCTCGTTTATCCACTCGTCAGCTATTTCCTTGTCGCGCTCCTTAACCATGCGGGCGTATTCATTCAGCCTGGCACGGAATTGGTCTCGTTCCGTCGGCAACGACGCAAACGGCGACTCGTTGTTCTGAGACTCGGTACGTACGTGGTCTGACTTGCCCAAAGGCACTGAAGTTGGTGGGTGCTGGGGACTCTGCGACTTCTCCATCTTGGCCTTGTCAGTGGGAGGATTGGGAGCGGTATGTGGAGTAGCTTACCGTCAATGTCGGTTAGCTTGTACAATAGGTAAACCTCGAACACGGAATGACAGTAGGTAGAGTCAATCGCAGAGTGTAGCACTCAAGAGAAGAGTGGTAGCTGTGCGAACAATTGGTGTTTTCGAAATGTGCAGGATTACTTGGGTAAATAAAGAGTGAATCCGTTGGCAGAGTAACGAACGTGGTGAAAGAGCAAGGTGAGCTTACCACATGTAACTTGTCCCTGCCCAATTGGGCCTCTGGACACTTCTTCACGTGACATCACTCAAAGCTTTAACGGCAGGCCACTCGAAGCCAGTTTGCAAGGTTCGGTGCTTATAACAACTCAACTACAAGAACACACTGCCGAATTGCCTTCAACAACAACGAAATGAACTCAACAAACCCAGTCCTCTAGAGAGAGAACATTCATGAGTCGAGAGATACCAACAGCCAGCCCACACACTCTACACGAGGAGTTTACATGCTTCCCTGAGAGTTATACCTCTCCATCGCGACTCTCGCAATATTTTCGAACGCCTTCTTATTTCGCCGATTGGTATGAGACTCATGCTCCGGTCCCGTTAGAGGGATTTGATTACCCTTAGGTCCTTGGGGGTTTCCTTTCTTGCTAACATATCCTTCTGGGCGAACCATTTTGAAAGTCGCAGGATTGCCATTCTTAAGGGCGCCTGAGAAGTCCAACTTCTGGTTCGCGGGGGGTTGGGTGACAGGAGCTGGACCCTGAGGAGCAGCAGATTTGGGAACTGAAGCTGCTGCTTTGGGAGCGGCACCTTTCATCGCCTTCGTCCATTCTTTAGCTTGTGAGAAGGAATATTAGGCTAGAAGGGGAAGACTGTAATGACTTACTTGTTGCTGCTTTTTCTTCTCCTTCCTGCTTACTTCGGCAGTTGCCTTAGATTTCGCCTTCACATTGGTGACCTCGTTCTCTTTCTTCCCTAACTGAACCCTCAGGTCGTTCGCTTTATGCTCGACCTGATCTTGATGATAACTTTCGTTCTGTATCTCCATGATTACACCTTTCAGGTCCCGCCTCAGCTGGCGAACTTCCTCATCAGACTCGGCAGAGGAGACGGAGGCTCTCTTCATGCTTTTTTGTTGCTCCGTTTGAGCTCGCAACTCAGCTAGGTCCTGATCAGATTTTTTACGCAAACGTTGCTCTTCTTCCAGTGAATGTTGCAAATCGGCATTAGTAGCCTTAAGCGATTTAATTTCGGCATTGAGATCATGAACTTTCTGGCTGGTACCCTTCTCCTTCTGCTTTTGGATTGCAACCTCCCTGTTCGTAATGGTAATCTGCAGAGTTTTGGCCTCATCCTTCACTCGCGAGAGCTCTGCCTGATTATCGGCAAATTTGGCTTCAGCTTTTCTTAGATCCTGATGTAGCTGTTTGTTCTCCTTGTTCAGATCGTCTATCTCCTTCTCACATTCCTTCTTTGTGTCGGCGATTTGCTGAGGCACCTTATCCAACCTACTGTTCAAACTGGAAATTTTCTGGTTGGCCTTCGAGAGGTTCTTCTGTAATTCCTTGGTACGGAGATTCGTGTCGGCAATCTGCTTCTGCGCGTCTGCCAATGCTGCTCTCTTGTCGAAAAGTTCGCCATTAGTATCCACGACACTGTTTTCCAGTTCCAAGATACGGAGGTTCTTGTCCTTAATGGTGGTCTTAATGTCCTCACACTCCTTCCTCGCTTCTGTGTTCAGACGGCTCGATAAATCGAACTTCCGGTTCAAGTCATCTAACTGCTGCTTCAGGGCGGATATCTCTTCTTCTTTCTCTTTCAAAATTTCTTTATCGTTAGCAGACTGCGCTGTCAAGCTCGAGACCTTACTTTCCAAAACGAGGACCTTGGCATCGCCCTCTCGGATCCGGATCTTTTTATTGGCAGTGTTTGTATCCTTCTTTTTCAGGGCTTCAGTATTGGTAGTCATCTTGTTTTGCGACTGTTCGACGACAGGTCCATTTACGTTCGATGGGCTCACTTCTTCTGAGATGCGTGAGCGCCCTGCGGAGGATGGTGTCTTATTGTCTACTGGTCTAGCCTTCGTTTCACCGTCCAACTTTTCACCCGTATTATGTTCGGTGGGTTTCTGGGTTTCTTCGATGTTGAGAGATTGCATGTTAGAAGCCAGGTCATGAGCAAGTACATGCTTGCTCTCAGTACTAGCAGAGTTGGTGCTCCCTGCCGCCTTTGGTTCGCGTACAGATGGCGAAGTAGGCAAACCTTTCGAGTCATCAGATTTATCTGTCTCCCAGTCCGAATCCGAACTTTTCTTCCCAGAAGTAGCAGTCTCGTAACCTACAGACGTAGCGCTTGACACACTGTTTGCTCGCGATGGAGCAAGTGCTTGCTGGGAGGGAACTGGAGCTTGTGGTGATGGAGTTGGAGCTTGTTGCGATGGAGCTGGAGCTTTCGTCGAAGCTGTAGCTTGATCCGATGCTGTTGGAGTTTGATTCGGTGGAGCTTGTGACTGGTGTGATGGAGCTGGTGCCTGCTGCCATTGTTCAAAACCTTCATAGAACTGAGACAAAGCTGATGGTGCATTCGTGTCGAGCGAAATGCTCTCGCTCCTAAGAGTATTGCTGACCGCATTCTTGCTGGCCGCAGTCTTGCCCTCCGCAAAAATCCCGAAAGGATTGGGACCGAAAGGATTGGGAGGTTCGGTGGTGGATGCACGCTGAGTATGGGCACTATTCGGTGGCGCCGGCTTGAACATTAATGGCCGTTTGCTGGAGCCATTGCTGCTGGACCAAGTAGTGCTAGCTTGGTTCTTGCCTCCTGGAAGGGATCGGGAAGAATCGGCATCTTTGGAGGAGTTGACCGATGTAGGTTGGGCACAAGTACTGTTTGGAACCGTTGGCGTAGGAGCAGAAGCACCATTCGAAACTGTTGACTTGGGAGCAGAAGTAACATTTGGAACCGTTGGTGCAGGAGCAGAAGTTTTGTTGTCTGACCCCTTGTTGGTTATCACTTTTCGGCTTCTTGGAAAGTCTCGAGAATATTTCCTTAGAGCCTGCAGGAAGTTGACTGGAGGAGGCTGGGCACGAGTATCACTTGGCATTGTTGACTTGGGAGCAGGAGTTCCATTGCCGGGGCCACTGTTGCTAGCCGTTTCCAAGCTTCCTGGAAGGGTTTGAGAAGAATCGATAGCCTGCGGATAGTTGGTTGGAGCAGAGGCGCCCTGAATTGTAGAGTTTGGTCCAATCCCAATCCCATTTTGAGCGCCACGGCCTTCAACGGGGTGTTTTCCAACAGCAGGGTTGGAGCCGGAGTTGTTTTTGGCTGTTGCCTGATACGTTCGAGCACGACGGTCCTCACTCGAGCTCGAGCTAGCGCTAGGCTTACGGTTCCTGTAGCTCTTGGAGTCCTCAGGTTTGAAATTTTGATTTGAGCCGACTGAAGTAGAGGCTTTGACGTTGGATTTTGGCGCGACGTTGGATTTGGCGCGAGCGGCGTTGTTCAATACAGGCTCGCTGGCTTTGAGCTTGCCAGCAGAGGCATCTCTAGGTTTGGAAGATTTCTCGTTTTTCGAATTCATCTTTCTGCGTGCCAGTTAAGCTTGTTCGATGCTCGATGAAAGGAGACGGTAGACCTACAATCGCGACTTTCTCACGATAAACCAGATCGAAAGTATCCGACGAAGTCGACAACACAGTTCTGTGTAGAACGGGTGTGTCGAGGTTAGGAGTTCGTTTGTTGTGTTGGGATTGTTATGGTGGTTGCTAGGTTGAGGTCGAAAAGGGTTGTGGACCAAGCGGGGTGTTGACGGAGTGGTGTTCAAGAGTAACTCCATGGTAAACTTGCAGTATTTCTTAAGGGACATGGTGATTCCCTGTGCACAGACGTCGTCCGGATCACGCTAATGCGACGATTGTGAATTGGGTATCAGAGGGGCGATATCAACGCTGCGCATTTCAAATTCACTTGTATTGATGAGTAACTCATGATGCACCTTTTCTGGTATGTCTTTAATGGCCTTTCGAATTTTGATCGAAGTGTCGGGGAAAGCTGTCTGGAACCTTTTGGACTGAAGGCCATCAACGTGATCCAGTTCGACTCCGCGAGAGGGAGAATGAGTCCAATATCGACGTTATAGCGTTCGAGCCCACGTGTGTACGTGAAGTCCGCGTGTAAGCGCGGCTCTTGAACATGTTCTCATTTCACTATTTTATGTCTTGCCAAAGTCAGCACATTCACTCGTACGAAACTCCATATAAAGATGTGGAATCACAACATGTACTCACCTCCATCGCCAACCTGTTCAAAGACCACCCACCGATTGCAGGGTTTCTTGCGAGGAATTCTTTAAAACTTCCACCGGTTTTCTTCATTACCCCCGCTGGGTTATCCAGCCATGGCATCAAACGACAAAACCTCTTCGGAACAAGGAGGCCTAGAAATTCCGCAATCTGTCAGCACAAGCCCGGCAACAGGCGGTGTCATCCTGCCTCCTCAGTCTTCGCTACCGCAAGAGCAGATCCTCACACGTGTGCCAAACGAGCAAACTACGTCTGCCCCAGCGGACCATTCAGATAAAAAGGCACTTTCAAATTCCCTGATACCTCAGCAGCAGCCATCCTCTGAAAATGCATATTTTATCGGTCCATTCTATGAAATGCATAGAAACCAAATCGCGCTTCTGGAAGGTGCGTTGAAAGGTCTACAAACTCAACTCACATCTGGAGATCTTGGGGAGTATGATGATCTCTTAGCACTTGTTCATCGACATGGCGAGAACTTGAAGCAATTGAGTGACAAATGGAAGAATGTCGACACGAATGAAGCAAAGGTGGAATTGCTGAACAAGGAGCCTGAGGAGTGGAAGATGAATCTCCAGTCTCTGCAAGAGAACATCAAGCAACTTGAAAACCAGATAGCGGAGAAGCAGGCTCACAATGTCGAATTAATCAAGGAGCTCCAGAGTTTGAAAGAGAAGTTGGAGGAAGCAGGAAGTGCAAATCAACTACTCGAGCAACCTGGATCTGAGGCACTTCTGGACCGGCTTACTTCGACGCATGCTTATTATGAAAACATATATAAGGAATGCAGAGATCTAAAGGAGCGAGTCACTAGAAACGGTACCGGGCACTCAATCATCGAAACGATTACATGCGGGAAAGAAATGCAAAGGACTATTGACCGATTACAATGGGAATTGAGAACCGTCAACCAGCAGGTCATGAACTTTGAAAGCGGAGCGCTAGTCTTAGAGAACATCCAACTCAAACAAGAGATCCGACACATACATCAGAGGTTCGACAGAGAAAATCCTCGCCTCCAGAACGAACTGGACACAACGACACAAGCTTTGCGCCAGAAGATCGAGGCGATGAGAGAATTACATGAGAAGAATACCCAATTACAAACCGCCCTGAGTCGTTTGAAAAAATCGAATGCAGTCTTGCTAGCTCACGCAGACCCTCAGGAAGCGGTCCGAAGTGAAAAAACCGTATTCATAGCCCTCTTCGAGAAGAAGGATGACGAAGAGTACACCAAGGTCGCTAATCGAGTGGTAGAACTGCATGACGCCGCTGTTGACTTTTTAATGGAGTATTGGAATGCCTGTGACTTTACGGGTTGGCAATGCATCAATGAACATGTGCAATACATGCGAAACGAGGTCCCCCATTTACTTCCGCATTTAAATAGTGGAGGGTGTTTGAACTCCAACCGGATGATAGACAGACTGGATATCCAAGAAAGCTTGATACAGCTGCTTCGAACGAAAGCTGATGAGAATGCTGCCGGAGTATCCTCAAAGCGCTGCGAACATGATGATGAGATTATGGAATTGCTGGAGCAAGCTCAAGATCTGCACTTACAAGAGAAGCTGGAAATACCGGACACGGCAAAATTGAGAACTGGTTATGAAGAAAAGATCCAACACCCGAAGGGAAAAGCCACCAAAGACCGTGATGAGGAGATCCAGAGATTGATTGCGGGCTACGAGGAAAGATTGGCGCAAGCTCAGAAATCTGCTGAGGAGAAGTTGATGAAGCAGGCAGCGGAGCACTCTGAGCTTATTGGAACCTTGGAAAAAGAGACCAAGGAGGATTACGAGAAACGTCTTGCCAAGATGGGCCCTCAGGTCGCTTTCAAAGATGGCCTGAACGCGAAGCTGAACCAGGAGAATACGTACTTGAACAGTGAAGTCGGAAGACTAACCACGAAAAGCGAGTACCTGGAAGAGGAGATGGCAAGACTCGTTAACGCTGCAGCGACACAAAAATCTTTAAATGATCAAGCGCCAACCGTTCCGGCAGAATTCACGAAGCTCACCGCACAGGTCGAGAAGCAGAGCAAGAAGATCGAGCAGCAGGACAGAGATATCGCGAGACTTGTCGAAGAGGCGGAGGCTCAACAAGTAAACCAGGACCAATTCAACGAGCGGGAAGTGGAGTGGGAGCAGAAAATCGAGTCGTTGAAGGCGGAGCTTGAGCCTCTCCGGAATCTCAAACAACAGAATAAGGACGCCAAAGTCGCGGAGCTGAAGAGGCAAATTGCGGAGAAGAAGTTGGAATGGGAGGCCATCCACACGGCACGGCTGGAAAAGGAGGCAGAAAATCTGAAGACGGAGAAGAAGTTGCAGAAGTTGAAGAACGAGCTACTTGATATTCGGGGACGGAACGGTTAAGCCACTGCGAACTTTAGGTGTTAGGCGAGCGATCTAGACTCTCGTGGTCCAGTTGTCGTTACCTAGATAGGTGTTTGTCTTAAATTATTGATTGTATTATTTGTGTATACATCAGTCGCCAGTGGAGTACTCACCTCACCATAGAATGACTGGCTTGACTGTTGAACCCTCATGCATCTCTTTGACCGCTTGTTCAAACTCGCCTGCCTTGAAGAACTTGACTAGCTTTTCCACCGGAAATTTCCCCTCCCTCCACCATTTGATCATCAGTGGCACGCTCTCGCTTGTAATCGAGTCTCCTTCTATCGCACCAATGAATTGCTTCCCGGTGACCATGAGCTCAAAGATCCCAAAGTCGGCCTTCGTACCAGGAGCTGTGGTGCCAACTTGGATAAATTTCCCTAGCCGTGCTGTGAACTCGACTCCTTTCGTGATCAAGGGCGGGAAGCCTGTAGTGTCCATGGAAATCGAGCTGCCGAGGCCATCGGTAATGCTTTGGACGGCAGGGACAACCTCGGAAAGAGAGGACATGTTCGAAGTGTTGATCGTATGCGTTGCACCCAACTCTTTTGCAAGCTCAAGTCTTGATTCTACCTTGTCGATGCCAATTATCGTCTTGCAATTGCAGATTTTTGCTGCCTTTGGGGACATGTTAGCTAACGAATGTTTGAAAGAAAAGCTGGATCTGCTGACCATAATCGCAGCCAGCCCGACTCCGCCCATACCCATGACGGCCACGGAGTCCTTCTCGCTTGCCTTTGCCACCTTCGAGATCGTTCCACTTCCAGTTTGAATTCCGCAACCCAGTGGAGCTAGTAATTTCAATTCTTCCTCATTTACAAGACCTTTTACGTTTACCACAGATCGCTGATTAGCGATGGTGAGACTGGCAAAAGATGATTGACCGAAGAAGCCTCCTTGAACATTTGGTTCAGAAACGGAAGCAGACATAGAAGCAAGAGCAAAATCAGGCTGCCCAATAAAGTTGATATCATTGAATGAGGTGCAATATGCAGGATGGTCTTTGCAAAGCTGGCATTTCCCACAGGATGAAAAGGAGAGAAGGACGGGGTCTCCTGGTGCTGCAACTGTGACTTTACTGCCCACTTTTTCGACATATCCAGAACCTAGTCGAAAGTTAGGCACAGTTTTGGTCGAAAGAAAAGGTGTAAACTACACTTACCCTCGTGCCCTTTAACACTCGGATACACAATTCCAAACCCCCCGGGCTGCCCATCCCCAAACACAATATCCGTATGACAGATCCCACTTGCCACAACCCTAACAATCAACTCTTCGTCTCCAATTTCCCTTAAAGTCACATCTTCAATCTTCCATTTGCCCTCTGATAAAGGACCATGGGATACTATGGCGCGGCCGGTATTCGCCATTGATGCTGGCTATGAACAGGGCGGAGAGAGTTGAGAACTAAATGAAGAAGAAGAATGAACTAAAGTGTTTGGAGTCGAGATGGAAACGCGACAAGACTGAGAAACGAGAATGAGATGTGGAGTATCAATGGGAGAGGGAATTAGAGGTATCTCAGCAATCCAGCTCACTTCAGTCCAGGATTCTGTACCACCGACAGCCCTTTCGTTAATGAGCTCGGGAACGACCCGCCCTACAGCGGACCCCCGCAACGGGTCGAGTTCCGCAATCTTGCGTGTCACGAGAAGTGCGGGGTCGAGCCAGAGCTTGTAGCGTAGTAGCTAGTGAACTGTGACTTGTGGCTCATTCATGTCTGAAAGGGAGACGAAAATCTCGGACGTGTGAGGTTGTGTGGTCGGCAGTTTGGAGCGGATGTGAAGGTGCCCGAGACGCCAAGGGTGCGCTAAGCCGATAAAGGGAATGGAATATATAGAGAAAGAACAACTTCTTTCAAAGCAAAGGAATTACTCTTCGTAAGTGATGATCATGGGTTACTAAAATTTGTAATTTCAATTGAGTTTGAAATTCCACCTTTCTCAGTAGATAAGTGATTTTATGAAACGCCCGGAAATGCTCTACAGCACTAGATATCAAACGCCCAGATGCATGCCAGTTTTCAAATGCCCATCACTACTACTCAACCTATCATCTCGGACCAATCAGGCACGATAACAAACTTCCCCCTCACAGGCCCAAAAGCAACAGCCTCTCCTCCATCATCAGGCGTAAGGCGCTCCGATTCCGGCGTGATCTTGGTATACACGGTTTCCTGCAGAAATGCGACCTTCTGCCCTAATTTGAGTTCGAAGCTGGTACCGCCCCAGTTCAAGGTTGTCCGACCGGACTCATGAACTCGAAGTTTACCAACTCGGCCGTTAGCGAAGTGAGGTCCATCTGACACTGCAGTGGCAGTTCCACGAGCTTTGGAAGGAGCACCGTCTTCCACTTTGATGGGCGTTTGATCTGTGTTTGTTGAAGTGATTATGGGGGTTTCGTTGGAATCGGAACGTTCCTTTTTGATAGCAGGCGGGAGGAGGTCTGGTATGATGGGAGGTAACTGGAAGAGATAGACATGATCATCCCGAACGCTTCTGCTTTGTTTTAATTCAATCTTAGTTTGATCCTTCATTGCGACATCGCCATCTGCGTCTTGTGTTTGAACATCTGCAGCAGCCGCGAATTTCGGAGTTGGACCCAGTTCCCCCCTAACTTCATCGAGAGAAGATTGCAGACGCTCCCATTCTTCCCTGTCCTCCTCTGTTTGTAAGGCTGGTTCTCCGTCAAGTGGACCACGCCGATGTCGAGGCTTAATCTTCCTCTCGACTTCTGGGGAGGAAGTTGATTGTTTCAAAGCTCGATTCTCTGTAGCTGAATGTCCTGCTAGAACTGCGGTATCACTGGATACCAGCACCGCTTCATCGTCATCTGGTTCTTCTTTGACCCGAATCTCTTCTTCTTGATCATCTGTGTCCTGCCACACACCCCTGTACGGCCGCCGTACTCCTGTAATCTCGACATCTTTCACCTTCCCTTTACCTTTACGCGTTGTACTCTCATTAGCTTCCATGGAGGGGCTTTCTCCATCCATTTCGGCTCGTTGCAGTATCTTTGCAGACGCTGCAGAACTTGCCTCTGTATTGATGCCTACAACCCGATCGTGATGTTCTTTCCGCGCTACGCGAATTGGCAGGAGCGTCGGAGTACTTCTGTCTCTCGGCCTACGGTCTGCCATTTCAGGCTCTTCGTCGTCTGAGGATATTTGGATCGTGTCAATGTCCTTTTTGGGCCCAAGATGTTCGTCATCATCCGAGGAGATGTAACCTCCATCCTCCACTTCCTTTTTCACCGATATGCCAAGTGATTTATTCAGATCCAGATCATCCTTGTCGAGTTTGACATTCGGTTCTTTCTTGACGTAAGCTCTGGACCCTGATGCCGCATATGAATGTGTAGGTCTTTTTTGTTCCACTATGGAGCGTCAGTTTCCCGCCACATTGAGACACCCTTCTTTATGAAATATGGAGGAATACCTGTAGAAGCTCGGCCTGATGAAAATGGGCCACTGACTGGCACATCGCCAATGTATCCACCTCTCCCTCTTCCAGCTCGATCCCCCCTCACGCGCCCTCCAACGCCCCTGTATGCTCCCCTAGTAATTTTTCGAATTTCCGCTTCTCTATCCGCTCGGCGCTCTCTCTCCTTTTCAAGAGCCTCACGTTCTAATCTAGCGCGCTCTTCTTCGCTCCTCCGACCCCTAAAGTTGGGCGTCCGTGTGAGCGGCTTCTTGCCTCTTGCAGAAGATGAGCCACGAGTGGAAGGGGAACCAGCGCGAGAGCTGGTGGCTTTGTTGGCTTTCAGACTGTCCAGTCGCTGTATCGGTCGTCGAGTAGGCATAGGAACAACGGCGGGCTGGGGTGAGGGATCCGTCGAAGCATTTGGTTGCGGCTCGACTATATCTGGCATTGCTGTGTCCGCTGACTCAAGTTCGGGGCCATTTTCTGCAATTAATTCTAATATTGCTGCCGTCTCTACAGGGATAGATGTGCTCCCGCTGACTGTTTCTGAGCTGCCTGCACTAGAGATTTCTGTTGATGGGGCAGCTGTTTCTGGCTGGGCCGCCTTCTTGCGCGTTGAAGCGGTCGCTCCTCTTCCGCGACCACTTCCTTTTGGTCTCCCTTTCGGCGGCATCTTCGATAGCTACCACTGCTAGTGTTATCGGATTTCGAAAGTCTTTGTGGACATAGCTGTTGTGGATGCAGAGGTGACTCTTGAGTTCGCGAATGTCGAAAATCTTTATCGATAGCGGTGTCTCTCCGGCTATTTCTCATTCTTGGCACATTCACGTGACAGTTTCACAAGCAGTTCTCATGATCGGTTGGAGCCTATAGCATAATGTATCCTTTCATCTACTTGTAAGGATACCGATGATCGAGAAAATGTACCTTATCCTTCATCCAATACACTCTGGATGATTCATACAATTTCATCGTCAAGAACTAATCTCGAGCCAAACTCAAACTCTTAACGTGGTATGCCGCCGAATAGAAATCACGCTCCACCCATGCTCGCTAACATAGGAAATAATGCGGAAGTAAGCTCCGAAACGCCAACCATCCGGAGGTCTTACCAAAGCGTACGATATAACAATAAGGGTACTCGATATCCACACGGAAAGATGAAAGGTAAACATGAGAAACGTCCCGGAAAAGGGACACGATGATGGGGCTCCATCAACCTTCGACCAATGTTTTGGGAGTCTTGCCTAGGATCTCCAGGCAGCGACGAGCTAGGCTTATAACTTCACCTTCACCGTCGTCATTATCTTCATCATCTGATTCGATATTCCTTTCGGCGATCTCTGTAACCATGTTCACCATCTCCGTAGAATGTGAGATTTTGTCCATGAGTCGTTTGTCTTCAGATTCGAGGAGTTGTAACAATGTCCAGATAGCGATATGCTGGAAAGTTGGGTCACCGCTGGCCAAAAATCGACGAAGATATCCATGGATACCCCCGGCTGGTTCCATCCAGTTCTGTAGAAATATAGAATAGTCACCAACTACTAACAGTTAGCAGGAGCAACACGAAGTCACGTTGATACTCTCACCTTTTGAGGACAAATTCCCCAACGCCGCTGCGCTGTTTCCTTGTACTTCTATACTTTCTGATTCCGTGAGCGGTATCAACACATCGAAGACGCCCAGGTTCAGAAGATGTGGTTTGAGCTCGTCACTCAGCGCCAGTACTGCAATTGCCGCGGTCATCTCGGACTGTACTGGGAGTCGCACACTTAGTACCAACTGTTTACACTTCTGGACCGCTCCGGCTTCTAGGACAAGTTGTTTGTTACGGTCGGAGCTTGCGGCGAGGTTTCGGAGAGTAGAAATGGCGTGGCATTGAATCTCATCATTTTCGGCGGAACCCAGGAGCTCCACTAGGGGCCGCAGGAAACCAGCATCGATGATAGGAGATTCATTTGCAGGGTGTATCGAGATATTCCGGATGCACGCCACGGCGGATAGAATCAGGGGGAGATATGAAGATTGGAGCAGTCGAAGAAGAGAAGGCAATCCTCGTGCGCGAACAATTTCTAGCTGGTATCGTTCATCCGAGGCAAGGTTCCTTAGCGCTAATGCAGCCTGGCACTGCACTTTGGGCGAAGAAGATTCCATCAAGTGCACCAGGGACTGCACAAGTCGTCCTTCTGTCTGGGCTAATTTCATGCGATTACTAGAATCGACCGCAATGTTACTGAGGGCGGTGGTGCAATAATATTGCACATCGACATCGGTAGATGTGAGTAGCTGAACAAGAACTGGAATGGCTCCCGCATTGACGAGCTGTTGCCGATTATCATCTGCATTCCATATCAGTATATTCCATGAGTGTTACATCCGTTGCTGAGTCGTACCCGAGTGCGTCATATTGAGAAGTGCACCAGTTGCGTTCCGCTGTACCCGCATATCCTTCGATTTTGCCAGCCTAGTCAGCGGGAGCAACGCTCCTGACCTTGCTATCTTTGCTTTATTGTCCTCATGGGTAGCCAAATTGGTTATGCATCCAACCGCGTTGCATTGTACTTCGACGTTTGGGGAGTTCATTTGTTTGATGAGCGGACTGAGTCCGCCCAGTGCCACGATTGCGACTTTGTTTTCCGCTAAAGTAGGTCAGCATTGTGTAGACCATCTATGTAGTGCACATACTGTTTACGGCCAAATTGCCCAGTGCCGCACTAGCAGCCCGCTGCACTTCAATATCCGGGTTTTGGAGGAGGAACAGGATAGGCTCAAGGGTATCTCGATCAACTTCTCGAACATCTGAGTGTAAATACAGTTAGCATTATGGGGTATCTTCTCCGGGGACATGGACATTACCTCTTTCGGTGATTTCTGCAAAGGTTAAGCTGGCGCTACGTTGTAAATCGATGTTGTCGGAGTAAACAAGGGTACTCAATGCTCGAAGGGGTTCGCCGGAGAAGAAATCGGTTTCGGCACGCTGAAGTTGTTTATGAGCTGGGTCGTTGAGGTAATGAAGGTAGTTGGAGGTGTATACATTTTCTAGGAAACCTAGGAGATCGGCCACGGCTTCTCGCTCACTGTCTGCCAGCACAGGATCATACAAACTGTCTTTAGAGCGACCTTAGAAGGGTGGAATTAGCAACAAGAGATTAACTTCGACAAGATATAACTAACCACCACAGCAGCCGGAAAAAAGCTTCGAGCAGACGCTGGAGAGCCCCATGGTGGATGGAAGTTAGGGCCAACCGGCCACCCGAGTGCGAGACGTTGTTCGGTCACCGCAAAAGTTTAAGAAGTCTGTGATTGTAGGCTAGAGATGGAACAACGAGCCTCGTTGGATTCGCAGTTGTATAGATAGGCGGTAGAGTGATCTGTATCATGCAGTCGTGGTGATCAACAATCGCTCGTCAACATGTTGGCATCGACCGGGCAAATTTCTTGGCATATAGCTCACCCCATCAACTACTTCGGGTCTAGCTTCCCCATGTAAGCTGTGTCGAATACTCATGGAAGCTGCTTTGGAGCAAAAGGGAATCTATCATGGGATACATTATTGCAACTACAACTGCCCAAGTGTGAAACTCCAGCAGCGCTTGCAGCAACCACGCTCTCTTTAGTGGATCGTTGCTGCGACCATTTGACTAAGTGCTTCCCGAGTCAGCGACGTCATGCGCTCTCGTTCCATTGCTTTGGTAGCCGTCCCTCTCCGTCGCGAGGCAGCTCATTCACTATTAAAATTAGTTCGCATAGTATTGACATTCTACTCGTCCCGCTCTCTTTGTCACACGGTTGAACGGGCCGAGATCTATCGTTTGGCCCTGCATGAACTCTTGAGAGCAAGAGCTGCGCAGCATCGTCTGAAGCTCCCGCTGGAAACACCACCACGCGCTTATCACCAGTATACTCGACTCTGGCGACCAATCCTAGATAGATGGGATGGCCAGCAGGGAAGTCTTATCGTTGCATATGCAGCGCCTACTATATGAGGAGCTGTGAGAGTAATGAGACGAACAACATATTCATCGCTGTCTCATGGTGAACATCGCAGCAGATACTGAAGAATGCGCTACAGCTTTCACATTTTGACTTCAGGATCACCAGGACAAGCGATTTTCCTCCTTGGAACACGACATCAAAAGCCGGCAGTTGTTCTCGTCTAAAGCAACACATTACCTATCAAATAAACCTCATAGGTGGTTTGCAGTGTTCACACTTTGTCGACGGCAAATTGTTTCGATTTTTCCTTCACGTGCGTCGCTAATTCTAGCTGCTGCAACCCTGTTCGCTGCAGGCCATCTCTAAGCGTGGGGGCAACGGCGTCAACGCGCATCTCTATAAGGACAAAGAGGTACTGACTTGTCTCTCCTCACAGCGTCCGCCTTGGAAAATCCGGGGTTCGATCAACACTCTTGTATGCGATTCACCTCCCACACCTCTCGCTCTGTGAGCGCATAGCCGCTCGAGGGTGGCTGCAGCCTGGCAGCTTCTCAGTTGGTGACACAACGTATTCGCTCTACTCACGCAAATTTATTACCCCCGTCCTTTACCAAACCTCACCCCACGGCATTCATATTAAAAGAGCTGCCTGCCTCTCCGAGCTCTACAGCAATTGTGCAATCATCCCCGCCGATCTTATGGCCCCAATCCCAGAGTCATCACGCCCTTTCCAGAAGCTGAAACTCGATACTAGAGCATCGCATAAGCCCGTCGCTTCGACTTTTGCATCCATTTCACGAGAAGAACCTCATATAGATGACTTGGTTTCGTCCTATTTCCCCTCATCGGACCTTGACGGATCCAGTTCGCCCTTTCACAATGGCGAAGCAAGCCAGCACGAGGCAGGTACAAATGGCCATGCGCAGGTGGCCGATGACAGCTCTGCGGCTCCCATCGGCGTCAACGATGTCGAAGCAAGCTTCAGAAAGCGCCAGACCTCCATAAGTTTCGACAGTGAAGTCACACTTGACAGTGGCAATAGATTATCTATCGAAGGCCCTCTACCGAAACCTTCAATACCAGAAACACTGCAAGAGGTGCCAGGCGCAGAGGATTATTCCGACAACGACTCCTACACTGAACATATCGTTAACCAGAGAACGCGCCTACAACATCGCATTGGGGAGTCGAGGTACCCTTTGCTGCAATCTACCGTAGACGAGCTCGTCACACAACCTGAGTATCCAGACCAGGATCACGTCGCCTCGTTGACCTCCGAGGCCACAGCTTCTCCTCCCTTTGAGGAAGTCCGAACACCACTAGACTCATCCGCCGATTATCTACTCTCGCCATTCCCTGCTACGTCTCCCATAGAGCTTCCCTACTCACTATCTCGGCGATCCGGTACTCAAAGGTCACGGAGCTACCGATCTGAGATGGGCGAGGCTGAAGGAGGGATGCGTAGAACCAGTCGCCGATCATCAACCCGCTCCGGGCGGTCCCTTTCGTCAATGTCGCCTGCGGCATCATTCCTCTCGAAGTATAAAACCGGGGATGGTCCGCTGAAACCCACTGAGCCAGATGACGAAGGCCAAGGCGTGGGCTACGAAGGGGAATATATCATCGGCAAGCAGATTGGGTTTGGGGGTTTCAGCGTCGTAAAGGAGGTGACAACAATTGAAAATGGTGCTAGGGTTGTGCATGCCGTGAAGATCGTGCGGAAACTCTTGAGGGACAAGTCAGAGTTCGAAAATGAACAGATCCAAACGCAATTCGATCATGAAGTAGAAATATGGCGTTTTCTCAAACACCCCTACATTCTACCCCTCCTAAGAGTCTACAATACGGATTTTGCTACTTTCTGTATCACGAGACTGAACAAAGGGGGAACACTGTTTGACTTAGTCCGCGATACTCGCAGGAAGAAACGTAAGGGAATACCTTTGCACCTCGCGAGGCGCTACACCTATCAGTTGGCATCTGCCATTAGATATCTGCATAGAGATATGCTGATTGTTCACCGCGATATTAAACTCGAGAATTGCCTCATCGACATGACCGTCCCTAATGCTGACATCGACGGCGGGGATGTGCTTCTTTGCGATTTCGGCATGGCGGATTTCATCGTCAGCGATCAGAGAGATGGCCCTGAGCAACACTCTGGAGGACCGAACCAGAATATCGGTCCTGCCGATACAAGCACGTCTGTCGCAGGCAGCCTGCAATATGCTGCACCGGAATTGTTCAATGCGCCAGGCCCGGTCTTCTCTACTGCTGCAGACATTTGGGCGTTGGGTGTTGTCATTTACGCTCTGCTCGCAGCGCAACTCCCCTTCAACGAGGGCCTCGATGCGAAGACGACGGTAAGGATTAAGAACGGTGCCTGGGATGTTGACGTGCTTCGTGGTGCCGAGGCTTTGCAATCCGGAGCCGACGATGCTATTGCTCTAGTAAAAGGCTGCCTCCATTTGGATCCAGAACAACGATGGAACATCAACCAAATCCTCAATTGTCGCTGGCTGGAGGGTTGCATGGACGTTTTTGAGAATGTAGCTCGGCCGTGGATTGTTAATGATTAGACCTGATTTGGATACCCGACCTACTGGTCAACTGTTTGTACTCTTCTCTCTGTTCTTTTTGATTTCAACTCTGCTCTCATTGCTTGCACGGTCTAAAATTACCTTCTGTTGCGTTGCTTTGTTCTGTCATTTTCCAGGTACGCTTTGGATACCCCTCTCATTTTTAGCGCCTGCACAGTTATGGAGATCAGGCCATTGTTCAATCACGAGATGATGATATACCGTACCCATGCTGGGGTGGTAATCGGTCAGGCTGGAGTCACTCTTAGCATCCATTGACTTGATTATTGCTTCTCATTCTCCATCCTCTTTGGGATCCTCATGTTTATGCAAGCTATGCAATTTCAAGGGATCGTTTTGTGCTGTATCCACGGAGCATTTGCAGCTGTGAGCTACCTACCGAGTTGGAATCATCTACTAGATATCTGAAATAATGTAATGCAACACCAATCTAAAAAGTGCGGAACTCCTTCTTGAGGCAAGGCTTCCGCTCACCATCATCCTGCTTACACTCCCGTGGAACTCCAAAATAGTCCATAAGCGCATTTATATCCACGTGGCAAACGGCGGATCGGTCAGGCAGTCGGAACACATACACAGTCGCTTCCTTGGTGCACTACCAAAAATCCTCTCATTAGCATCCTGGACTTGCACATCGCACCATGAACCCTCGCCAAAGTATCTCATCTTCTCCTTTGGTACCAGGACAATGGCAACGTACGCTGGTGGTCCTGCAGCTAGAGCAGTCCAGGTCGCCTGGTTTGACTCATTCCGCGAGGCAAGCTTCAAAAGTAAAGGTACGAGATGAATACTTTGGGAAGCTTGGCATTTTCCAAAAAGGAAGGAGATACTAATGGGGGTGTTACTCCAATATAACAGAGTCCATACGTGCTGTTCACGTGGCTGATTCAATAAAGGGTGAAAAGCTTAAGCTTATAGCGTGCAATCTGCCGCCACTA